>JACXGJ010001237.1:0-83559 GCA_016801105.1 Esox niger
CACACACACACACACACACACACACACACACACACACACACACACACACACACACACTCCCTGGAACGGCTGCTTTACAGTTGTTATTGGGATTTTATCTGCGCCCCCGACTCCCCTAGTCATGTCTCTCCATGTATTTGTCCTTCTATTCATCCAGCGTAACCATATGCTGCAAGTGGGGCTCTGTGTGTATACCGTCACAGTCAGCGTTTCTCTTGACACTTGACTCAATGTTTTTGTTTTGCAGTTATTTGGCATCGGCACACGTCCAGGATATATAGGTTACACATAATGCAGTTGTATCCGTCCCACCGGGAGGCTCACAAGGCCACTGTTGACTCTGCGACTCCGCCTCATTCCCATTTGATATGAAGCATGGGGTTTGTTTACATCTCAATGGATCATGATGTTCTCCACCCCAAACCTTCCGTCAGCAGGGGGGTGGAGGTCAAAAGACGTTGGTAGAGTTGAAAAATGTGCGATAGCAGTGCTGCTAGCTCTCTGTATGTTTTGTTCTTTCTTTCATTCCTCCTTCCTGTTCAAATACAGAAAACATTTTAGAATGAGCATTCATAGCGACCTGAGACACGATACAGTGTTTATAGAATAGGATGGTAATAATATTTTGACACTTTTCAAAACAATAATTATTTTTGAAACACTGGAGTTTATCATACCTGCCTGGAGCCAGCACCCAATGCACAACAGATCTCATGGGTGCGCACCATGTTCTGGATATTATCGACACGTTTATCCCTATTATACAATGCCAACAGACAATGACATTAACACACATTTACCAGTAGAGATTACTTATTCCAATTATTACTGAATACTGTCCACCTGTTTGCCAACCAAAACAAATAGACAACTACAAAGCAATTGTGTTGTGATAATTTAGTTGTCTAGCAGCCAAGAGAAAAATACATTAAAAAATTTGCTGCCGTAGAGGTTGGACTGAACCAGAGCAAGAAGCACCGCCTCGGAATCCCATTCTCACTGACCTAGAAAACTCTCAAGCCCCCTAAGAGTCTCGCAGGGTTAAATGCCCTTTCAATGAATCACAATATAATCCATATGTAAGAAATAACCGAGGTCATCGTTTGTATTATTTAGCTCATGCAAGCTTCTTAGCTCATCTTTGTTAGGGTGAACATGGTAAAAAATTACACATAAATGCAAACACACATCTACTTTCTGCTAGAATATATTCGCTTATGTTGGTGTTTGCTCGCGACCGCTGTATAAGCAGGATTAAACACGTTTGTAATCTAGTAGTTTTGTGGCCTTACGTCTTGACTACACTAGGTGTTCCATATATCCAAAGACATCCAACTGTCCTGCATAGCAAGAATTTCTGTACATTCCAAAATGTCCTTTTGGCCAATAAGCAACAAGTATTCAACAATATTGTGGAATAATTAACGATATTTTGCAATAAAATGTGTAGAATTATTTTGATAATATTGACAACACCAATTCTGCAAATAGTACAAAAATGAGTATGGTTTGTGACTGCAAGTAATACAATTTTTACCTGAATATTCTGCTGGATTCTACATTTTGTAGTCTGATGGAAAGCTCAGAATCTAAGATTTCCAATGATTAGAGAAGCAATCACTAACTTGTTGAATAATGACAGTGTCATAGTGTATCATCGCTATCAGAAAAATAAATTGGATGGAGTGGTGAAAAAAAGAAAAGCTACTTTGCTGTATTGTCATCACACATTTTCCAACATTAGGGACATAGGCTTTCACACAAATATTTTTCCTAGACGCAGTTTGGCCCGAGGAAGCTAGAGTCTCCACAATAGGGGTCTGGCTGGAGGACTAAAATGACAAGTAACATCAAGCCTTAAACTACAATTGGTTCTGAATTCCAGTATATTTGTATAGTAAACGCCAAGAAATGGTGTGTTGGGATGGCCATTCACACAGAGCACATATTCTATAGAAAAGCCATTTTATTATAGCAGTGAATAGGGCTTTATCACACTCATACAGGGTGGCCCGCACGTGAGACCACCCATGACTTATAACTACATGGGTCCCCAATTCACTTCTACCACCAGCCACCTCATTAACATTGGTCAATGGGGCAATTTAACCAGAATGGGAACAACTGTTCCCCCTCTGCCCGCCCCCCGCAACCACCTTAAACTCGCCTATCAATACGCGTTTACGCCACTGTCAGGATGCTAAGCCGAATGGGCCATGCTCCTCTGTATAGTATGTTGCTCGTAAAACGTGAGGAGCGGTATGACCAGCGAGTCACACCACTCATTAGCGACAGATGTGACACGTGAGGGACCTCAGCCATAGATCTTGTGAACACGAGTGAACTCCTCGCCTGGCCCTGATTTCAATGCTTGATGTGAGATGGGGCTCAGGAGCAAGGCACACCTTGAATTGGATATGAAAGGGGACATCTCTAATTGTTACCTGGCAAATTAGATGGACTTGTTATTCTGTGAATATCGGAGCGCACCATTTTGCTGATGTGCAAACAAAGTGGATGGTATCACGGTTCGGTGTCAACTTTGTTCGCATTTGTAAACAGTTTTCTCAGAAAGGAAGGATGTGGATCGACATCTTGAGGAATGTTTTGACAGCTGACGTACTTTTCCCACATGAAATCGAGCAAGAGATATAATGAATGCATTATGTTGGCATAAGAATAGGATGGAATACACTTGATTACAGCAATGCTGGCAAAAAGTACATTTACATTTAACTACCTCAACAAATAGACAACTACAATGCCAAAGGTCTGAAAGGCTGTAATTGTTACAATACTTTTAAAACTTTGGGGTCACTTTGAAATGTCCTTGTTTTCATTGAGAACATGCATGAAATGGGTTTGAATAGGATGTAGCAAGATGA
Organism: Esox niger; assembly: GCA_016801105.1. Classification (NCBI taxonomy): domain Eukaryota; kingdom Metazoa; phylum Chordata; class Actinopteri; order Esociformes; family Esocidae; genus Esox; species Esox niger. The sequence continues at coordinate 2,886 of JACXGJ010001237.1, forward strand.
ATAGGAAAATAGTCATTAACAAGAATAAAAATAATGATTTTTATTTGAAATAATAGTTGTGTCCTTCAAACTTAGTTTTTGTCTAAGAATCCTCCATTTGTGGTAATTACAGCCTTGCAGACCTTTGGCATTCTAGCTATCAATTTGTTGAGGTCATCTGAAAAGATTTTACCCCATGCTTCCTAACGCACCTTCCACAAGTTGGATTGGCTTGATGGGCATTTTGTCACAGTGGGTGTGTAGTGGTGCAGGCAAAGGTAGCGGTTGAGTGTACTCTTTAATTTAAACAAAGACAAAACAACAGAACAGAAAACACTGAGTACTGGGGCAAAACTCCTAAATGAAAGTAAACACAAAGAAACAACACTCACCACATACATCTGGACGCACCATAACATGGAACAATGACTAACAACTGAGTGGAGCAGAGGAGAAACATTTAAACACATACTAATACCTTGATTGGGACCTGGTGTGAACAATGATTGAGGACAAGACAAATGTGTAATGAAATGAATGGGACCGGGATGAGTTCATGACTGTTGGAGTCCTAGGAAAAGCGGGAGATGACGGAGCAGTCCGTCAGCTCACTGTCACAAATTTCTTGGAACTGTGCTTTTGGTCATTGTTCTGTTGTTGGAGGAAATAGTCTCCAATCAAGCGCTGTCCACAGGGTATGGTACGGTGTTGCGAATTGGAGTGATAGCCTTACTTCTTCAAGATCCATGTTGCCCAGTACAAATCTTACACTTCACCACCACCAAAGCACCCCAAGACGATCACATTGACTCCACCATGCTTGACAGAACTTTTCTTTTGGTCTTTATGATCCGAACACCTCATACTTAGATTTGTCTGTCCATAAAACTTTTTTATAATCATCCTTTGTGAAGTGTCTGTATTCTTTTTTCCCTTAATCCTTTCTTTTTATTGGCCACTCTCAGATATGTATTTTTCTTTGCAACTCCATGTATTAAGATAATCGTATGCCTATTACTGCCTAATAAGCTATTTAACTTTATAAGAAAATTTAGTAAGTTTAAAACAATGCTCAATGTTGTCTAGCTAATTTGTTCAAACTTGGCGGGATGTTAATAGGTGTCAAAATGACCTGTTGAGATGAAATGTATGAAGAGGTAATTTGTCCCAATTGGTCCCAATACTGACATATTATATTACTATATAGTAAACAGAACTAGTCTGAATCATGAACCAACTTCACTGGACATGTCATGTCAAAATAACAACTGGTCAACCTAACCAAAAAATAGATGCATTGTTTTCAGACCTCAAAACCTAATTCATATTCATTTTTCCACAACAAAATATAAATGTTTTAACTTAGGAAGAGTACAGAAATGAATAGTTCGTGGACTAACCCGGATTTTTCATCACAGCTTTCATGCATGTATATACAGCTCCGGAAAAAATTAAGAGACCACTGCACCTTTTACTTTCCTTACCAAAACGTTTGAAAAAACTTGAAGTGGTCTCTTAATGTTTACCCTTCTGTTCCTCTCTCAAATCCTTCCTTTTTGACTTTTTGGAAAGAAAGAAATACATTCAGTACTCTTCATTTTTTCCAGAGCTTTAGATATAAACGGGGTGTATCTATAACCAACAATTGTGACCGAAACAAAACATTTCTGTGACCATAGCCTTTGATCATTTTGATAAAATACTCGGTGTCATCTCTGGAATTATTTTTGAAAGAAGAATATCCTCTGTAAGATGGGGTAGGTAAGTAAGTAGTCAAAAGTTGAAACATTTATACACTCAAGTGAGTGTGGGGACCGAATAGGTTGGGTGGTAAGTAACAATCGTTTTTGTGTGTGTGTGTGTGCAGCAACCATGGGGTTCACATCGAGTCAAGCCAAGAGGGATGGGCTATCTTTACAACTGCCTCTATTTCAGAGAGCACTGGAAGATCACATAGTTTATGCTTGCAAACAGAGATTGATTCAGTTCTAACTACTGCCTCCTCGGTGAAAAGGGAAAGAATTCTGTCCACGGCGTTGTAAGCAAGGATAGTATGGAAGCATAATCCACCTGCAAATCACAGGATATAGGAATAAATAATCTCTTTTAGAGATTAACTGTATTAACAACAGAGAGGGACGAGAAAAAGGTGGGTGTTGATTTTCGGCATAAAAAAATGAAAAAGTAAAACAGTGCCTTGACAGTCGCCGCTCGTGCCCCTCCCCTGAGATTCAACACCTCAACTCAGTCGCTCCCCTCCGAGTAAGATAAGAATGCAATATGATATATACTCAAAGCCGGGGCCAGTAATCGGATATTTCACCTCAGCAAGAGAGATAGCAAAGATATGAAAATGTATTAGGAGTGGGCACTAAGAGGATTAGAGTATGAAAACGGATGTGTGCCTGAGTTTTTAATCCACTCAAGTTTAACCCTTTCCACGCTGACCAATCTGCCACCGTTCAAAACCAATCATTCTTTGTGTTTCCCCTATAAAGCCGACTTGCAGCGCCGGATTCAGGCCTGTTTTTAGGCCTTGCTTGGGAAGAAAAGCCGATAATGGAGTGACCCAGCCTGCGGGTTTGATTAAGGGCCGTTGTCTACTGACAACACAGCCGACGCACCGGTCTGGTTGCTCTGTTTAAACCTGGACAGAACAGTGCGTGTGGGCAAAAGAGTCTGCCTCATCTCTGCTGTAGCCTCTGTGTATTCAGCACCAGGCACGTTAGCACATTATACTGTAGCAGGCAATTCATCTTCCTCTAGCATCAAAGCTATCGCAGCCTTTAATTCCAGTGACGCAGGATCGCCAGAGTTAGGGGGGCCAGAGGTGGCAAAGGTCGACCCTCTGATGGCTGTGTACACAGGAATTAGACGGCAGCAGTAGAGGATGTGCCAATACAGTTGTTGAGGGTATTTGAAAAGCAGCTAAGGGAAGGAAACCTCTGTTGCATTACAGGCAGCAACACACCAGAAGAGCAGCCATGCAGGGTAGCAGCGCGGCCACCGAATCTCATGCTACAGCGATCGTCAGTTGTCTGCCCTGAGGTCATCACTCGTTGATGGGCCAAGACTCCACTCCTTCTGGGATCTGACCCGTGCAACCTCACAGCAAACACACGGGAGGTCCCGGTGACCTGACAGAAGGTCGGCATCAATAAGGAGGCACACTTGTGGCGGTTGTCGCGGCAATAACAATGTCAATCTTCATTACCGGTGATCCGGCGCTTCTCCGAATTCCAAATGATTCCCCAATTAAGAAGAAAAATGAAGGCAAGGGCACTCTTTGAGTTTGACATCCTAATTAATTACGCACTCTCGAATGAAGAATTGACTCCCATTTTATGTCACCTTGGAACCCTATGATGTGTTTTGCATTACATAATTAGTCCAGAGAGCCTTTCATAGATAAAAAAAGAAGTTGGTTTTTCATACAGTTCTTTCCAAGATAATAGCTAATGCTCTTGAAAGAGAAAGTGCCTCTTCAATCAGTTGCAGGTACAGTACAACCCCACAAAAAATTACACAGAATGTTTATTTGACCCTATATTGTTAAAGCGACAAGTGGTTTCACATCACAATCCAATTACAGTCTGAATGGGTTATAATTTGCCACATTGTAAGCGCTAGCAATTCTTTATACTGTATATAGATAGTTATTTGTTTAACTACTTTTCTATCAAAAGCATTTTTTGTAAAGTAAATTGTTTTTTAAGTACATTTCCAGTAAATCTTGATAGTCTGACCAACTCCTTGGATCCTTTTACCAAGGACATCTAATTCATCGGTACTGTGAAATCGTAATGGGTTTCATCGAATCAGTTGTGGTGAATTAAGTGCTGTCTCTTATTCATTGTTATCTTCTGAATATTCATTTCCCACTAACCTATTCCTCATCCCGGTGCCGAGAGGCAATTTAATTATTACAATCAATTACAGGTTGAATCAATTACAAGTTGAATGAGTTACAGGTTGATTGGGAATGAATCGTTGTGAGAGAGAAAATAGAAAAAAATATTTTTACTTTACTGGGAAAGAGAGAGGCTAATTTTCTATCAACGTGTGTGTGCGTATGTTTGTGGTGGAATGTCGTCACCACAGGGTAGTGCCTAAGACTGCAGCGCCCCAATTTCCATATTTTATCCAGCATCTCGAGTCAGTGTAACTGAATATACAGCTCTGTAACTGATTTGTCGTGAATCAAATATTCATGGAATGACTATCCAGATGACTTGATGAATGACATTCTTCATAGAATTTTTTTTATTTCTAAGCTACTAGAAAGTAAGGTTTTGCATTACAGGGGAGCAGAATGGTCGGCACACTTTCTGCCATCCTATCATGAATATCAGATGTTGTGAGCCTGTGAAATGTATGTATGCTTACAGGAAGGCTGACACTCAGACACACACAGCATTCTCAGTAAAATGTTTCCACTTGGCAAAGTGATTAACATATGCAACGTGTTAAAGCAGAGTTACCAAGAAACAACATAAAAGTGCTAGAAAGTGCCAAGCTTGAGTCTGTCCCAGTTTTGCTCCCTCCTGCCTTCCCAGGCTTAAATTGTTCTCATCTTGTTTCGATCACAATGTCACTGACAGCCCAGACAAACTCTTAGTCCTGGCCTAGTTGTGATATTAACGATGCACACTAGCCACCTCCAGTCTAAAATCAAATATGTCATTAATTTCCTTTTCTGCAACAAAGCCTCCATTACCCACACTGCAACACGTACTCTTGTAAAAATGACATTTCTGCCAGTCCTGGATTTTTGTGATACATCTCTCTTACCCAGAGCCAATTGAGCGTGAGGTTTAAGTGACTTGCTCAAGTACCCCAACTAAATGTTTCACGTTATTGGATCAGTGATTCAAACCAGTTACCTCTGTAGGTTACCTACCCTACCTGCTGCTCCACAGAATACAGACAATGGACTCTACCAGAACCTCGACATCTCAGTCAGGTACCAACAGGTATCTCTGAACTGTGTGTTCAGTGACAGGGTTGCCCGACTAATCAAACTCAAATGGTTTGCTACACATCTTCTACTGCAGTCGTTCAGGTGACTTCCAAATGAGAAGTGCTGCACAAGTCACCAGCAATCCAATCATCTCTAACCAAGTGAAGTATCAAAGCCAATTAAGAACATTCGTAACGTCGCTTTAACCAGATGTCTTCTGGCTCTGGCCCAAACCATTAGCTCCTGGGGTTCATTTGTTTTTGCAAATTAAAAGTCCTCTGGAATGTATTTAGATCCAGTTTCCCCGCGGAGAAGAGTGAAACGTCCGTGGACGTGGCGTAACATTTGGCAGGAGCAAGGAGTTAGGGTAGTCAGGCAAATGGAAGGGGGCTGCGGGTGTTGGCGCACGGTGTGAGTGAGTGTGTGTAAGCACTCCTGTCTGTATATGTCTTTCTGTTTATCTGTCTGTGGACAGAAATGGAAAGGAATACACAAGCGCTTCCCTCTCGGGGTGTTTGACTTTGGAATAATTGTCAGTAGAACTCTCTGTTTAGTGAATTGCGTTTGAATTGCAGCTTCCATCCCTCACTCCACTGTATTCAACTGCTTAGCAAATTGTCAGGCAAACCTACAAAGAGAATTATGGACCTTGAGGGCAATCTGTACTGAGGAAACTGCACCGTTGGCACTTCTCTCAGGCGGAGCTGCAGGGCCTAGACGACTCTCCACTTAAGTATGATGACAGCCTTAAGGGGATATGCCCAAGCAGCCTAGTATATGTACCAAATGGCACACTATTCCTTTCATAGGCCACTACCTTTGGCCTCTAGGGCTATGGTCAAAGTAATGTAAGGCCATGGTAAAAGTGGTTAAGTACAAGGAACGCGCTGTCCTTTGGGATGAATATTACATTAAAATTACTAAATGACATCATATCTGCTATAGATAAGAAACAGTAGTGTGCAGCTGTTTCTATGAACCTGGCCAAAGCGTTTGACTCTGTAAACCATCAAATTCTCAATAATAGACTCAACAGTTTTGGGTCCCAGAGAATAGACCGGTTCTAAAATGACTTTGCAGAGTGTGCACAGTGGTTAAAATCTGAGGGCCTTCTGCCTAGCTGTGACTAAAAGTGTTCCTCAGGGCTGATTCTTGACCATGTTCTCAGTATGCATCAACAATGTTGTACTTTCCACCAGTTATTCCCTAAACCCCCATAATGCAAAAGTAACTGTTTTGTTTACATCAGGTCCCTCTTTGATTCTGTGCTCACCATGCTCCAATACTTGATCTCCAACAACCTCTAAATATTTTTATAAATATTCTCACTTTAAATGGATTTGATTTGGATTATGTTGATACCTTCAAGTGTCTTGGTATGTATTTAGACCATTCACTCTCTTCCTGACCTATATTGGCCACCTCCAGTCTAAAATAAAATCCAGAATTGGTTTCCTATTTTGCAACAAAGCTTGAGAAATTGGATGTTGTTTTCTGCAATGACCACTTTGTTACTTTTGCCCAATATAACCCTCACCAATGTGATCTATATGCTTTAGTTTACTGGCCATTGCTACTAACGGGTACCTGCTTATTCACAAAACCTTTGGCAATCTCTCTACCCAATATACAGCTCTGAAATAAATAAAGAGACCACAGCAACTTTTTCTTTCCTTTCCAAAAAAGTTTGAAAGGAAGGTTTTGAGTGAGGAACAGAATGGTTAAAATTAAGAGACCAATGCATATTTAATGCTTCTCTTCCTCACTCAAAACTTTCCTTTTCAACTTTTTTAAGAAGGAAAGAAGGTGCAGTGGTCTTTCCAGAGCTGTATACGTGCACTCCAATAGACCAGAGTAATTACTAAAGTTAATATTTCCTTTGGCCATTATACTTCTTACTTCTCTGCATCCAATGACTAGAATGAACTGCAAAATAACTACTTTGTTGTCACTCCATCAACCTTCAAATGTCTAATCATGTGAAGGCTGATGGAGTGACAACAAAGTCGTTCATATCTGATCATTGCACCTGCTAAGCACCTTATTCCATCAGTAAATCAGAGGTTTGGACAAACTTGGCTCTCCCCTTTCAATCGATGCATACCAAATCATTACTCAGTATTTACAGACCTATATGTGATTTCCACTCTACCACAACGAAATGACCGCAAATGTACGCATCCTGGTAATGCAGTAAAAAAAATGTGGCAGCTACCACAAACCCAATGGGATAAGACAACAGATTAACTTGACCTCAGTCAGTGTAGACCCGTGTGTTTTTGGACCATAAAGTGGACACCTAGGTCCTTGTCACATTTCCTAGAGAACTTTTGTTTTTGCTGATTCTTTGTCACTTATGCTTCTTTTTTATTTAAGATGACTGGGGCGGAAGCTACGTACTTCTTTTGAAAATCTGTCCCTCAGCATTCCAGGTTCATTCTGAAGTCCACTCACACTAATGACGATTTACCGTACCTTGAACATCACACGTTTAGACAAACCAGATCTATTAAGAGAAACCCTGGTATCAGCAGACAGATGTTCTGTATGTGTGCCACCGACTTGCAAGAAGGGTATTTAGGCATTTCTGCGTTTGCTAGCAAATATGTTTGCATGTATTCAGCTCCAGGGAATCACAATGGCACAGGATAGACCTCAATGGTAGTCGCGATGCAATGGGGAGATGTTCAGGAAAAGCCTATTTCGCTTTGAAGTGGATACGAATACACAGAGAGCAATTTCTGCAGGGATCAGACCGAGATGCTGACTAGAGATATTGTTGCAATTCTGCTGCCTCTTGGAAGACACCATTATTATTTATTTTTTAAATGACCGTTTGATACTGACATGTTAATCATTTGGTCACATATTTGAATAAGTATCCCATTTGGATTACAAACTCTGCTTTACTCTCATTGCAATATCCTCCTGCCCAGTTAGAAAATGTATCCTATGCATGACAAATGTCAGGCTGTTTCACATATCACAGCTTGTCATTATACATAGGGATTTCTGTAGCATTGGTATCAGTGTTTGGTAAGGTTGCTTACGAGCCCAATGGAGGATGAAGAGAATTCAGACACAGATTATTTCCATGTGGAATCCAGCAGGCTAAACAGGTGAACATTGTACTTCCCTTTATTTAAATACAAAGTGATGTGAAGAGTATGCGTGTGTGTGTGTGTGTGTGTGTTTGTGTGTGTGCGTGCGTGCGTGTGCATGTGTGAGCGTGTGCGTGTAATTCAGAGAGAGATAAACAGCGAAACGGGAAGCATCGAGCCTCTCGCTCCTCAGGTTCACTGGGATATGAATATTAAATGAGCGGAAAAGTAAGCGGTAACCATTCGGAGACGGTATTCTGATGAACGCCGGATTGAATAAGAGATGAAAACATCTGAGAAGATTCAAGACGCAGGCGTGACTGCTGAGCCGACAGTATTCTAACAATCTAATCTACTGCTTCGGTTTGTCACGTGGGGCCACACACTCGCACACACAATGAATTCAAGGGGTGAGTGATGGCCCCGTGGGAGGGTAAAGGGGTGATCTTTAACGTAACATGGAGTTATTTCATGAACATCTATTCATCGCCTGTAGTATTGGCTTCATTTTCTGGTTCAATGGAAATTGGGACATGGTAATTTTTTCCTCAGTTTTCCCCAGCTGCTGCACGGATATCAACAGTTATTACAAATTGACAGCTATTAACACAGTGACTAAACTCTGAACCAGCAGTGGGGAGATTGCAGCAAACCGGCGACAGACAGTGTTGTATTAGAATAACGAGGTTAGAGCTATTGATTGCTGGCACTGTATCTCCCCGGATTGAACAGATACTTCGCACTATGTCATCAACAGCAGGGGGGTAGATCAAACTGGCAACACTTTACATAAAGTTGCCCCAAATTTTGCTGAAACAAATGTCAGGAAGCTATTTGCAAACAGGCAACTTGTTATTTATGTAACTTATTAGGCAGATGCTCCGATTGAGTGCGAACTGAAGTAGGAAATACATACAATTTCCAGTACTGTGTTTGTACTGCCCACCCCGAGGGAATTGACCCCCAATCCTGGCATTGTTAGCAACATTCTCTAGCCACGATGCTTCATGGACCCCGGACAAAGAAACCACCATATTGAAGATTGTTTCTCACACATAAGTGTCAGACTTCCTGCTCGGTTTGGAGTGTCAATCCTGTCACTGGGTTTACAGCAACGTTTTCATATCCATGAAAAGAGCAGCAACATCTGTCTGCAGCAACACCCGTCTGCTCTAAGTCGGGGCTGATGAAGAGGTCATGGTCACAAGGTGGTCTGTGTTCCACTGCTGCAGGAGGGGTTGTCACCGGCAACCAGCCCATGTCTGGCCCCTGTCCGTCCTTCCTCCATGTCAATGTCAGAGCCTGTGTTTATGTCTGTAGAGCCAGAAGCGAGCCACCACCCCACCCTGCTACGCCCGCAGAATCTCCCACAGTTTGATCAGCTTTCAGAGTCGGCTTAATCTTGTCAAGCTACTGACAATGAGGCCTGATCTCCTCTGTTCTTCCACGGCAACCGGAATCGGCCTACAGCTCGGCCTATTCAAACAGCCCCAGATTCCTCAGCGGAATCCATAATCATTTCTATTAAGAACATTTTTGAATGTATCAAACATTTTCGGGTAACTGCACTGATCTGCATTCATCCCTAACATAAGCTGGCCTGAGTTAGTATGAAAAGGCCCTACTAAATTCCATCACACCCCACCATCACCTCCCCCCACCATTTTAACCGCCTAATATGCGTAAAGGATAGAATGAGAGACAGAGAAATCATTCCTCCTTTGAAAGAGACTGGAGACAAACGTCTTTCTTGAGCTTTCCGGGAACGTCAGAGCTGAGGAGACAAAAGCGGGTAGAATATTACCACAAGGCCAGTTACAATTCTCCACTGAGGGCGCTTAATGGAGTGATTTGTAATAGAGTATTCACCACACTGCCAGGGTAAAAAATAAAGGTCTCTCTATCCCAAATAGGGAACTGCGAGTGGGTGTTTGGCCTCCCAAAGAGCCTACTTCAGCCAGCCAGATGGAAAACAAACTGTCCTCATCACCAAGTAAGCCATTCTACTCTGCTTCTGTGGTGCATGTGATTAGCACTGTATGAATTGCTTTGATGCCAAGGGCAGATTATTGTACCTCTATCGTTGAATGCATTCATTTTGAGAAAATTTTGGCATTTAAGTTTTGTAAAATTTTTGTATTTTATTGGGGTCCCCACTGGCAATAGAACTAGCTACTCTTCCTGGGGTCCACATAAAAACATTAAGCTCAACGCATAATTCGACAAGGACTGTCAGGTAGGTATTTAGATGGCATTAGCAACATATCATTAAGACTGATTGGAGCAATTACATTCAAATTCGAGGTTGAGACCCCAAGGGGTTGCCGAAGAAAGTGCAGCGGGTTTGCCAAAATGATGTGATAAATACATAATTTGATTGAAAACATTTTGTTGTATTGGACAATATGCATTTTTGAAAAGATTCTATTTGAACATTTAAATATATACCCTACCATTAAAATTTTTTGGGTCACTTTGCCCATTAAAATAACATAACATTTATCAGAAAAACAGTGTAGAGAATATAAATGTTATAAATGACCATTGTAGCTTTAATAATCCTACATAGCCTAACAGAGGCCCATTATCAGCAACCATCACTCCTGTTCATATCTGGATTGCATGATGCCATCTGTCAAGCATGGTTGAGGCAATGTGATAGTCTGGGAGTGCTTTGGTGGTGGTAAAGTGGCAGATTTGTTCAGGGCAAAAGGTATCTTGAAGAAAGAAGGCTATCACTCATTTTACGACACCATGCCATACCCTGTGGACTGTGCTTGATCGGAGCCAATTTCCTTTTACAAATGACCCAAAGCAAAGCTCCAAACTATGAAAGAACTATTAAGGGAAGAAGCAGTCAGCTGGTATTCTGTCTACCATAATTCCCTGTCTATAACCTGCACCTTATATAAACGGTAGCATTAATTTATAGCTTTGTGTGTATACAAATCAGAAAATTAACCAAATTTTTCTTGAGGATTGACCTTTCGCAGAACCTCTCCCTAAAACACGGTCCTTGTCCAATCCTACATTAGCAACTGGTCACTACTTGAAGAAGGTCCGTCAAGCTTTCATCATTATGGCTCAAATTGATGAAATGTGTACTTTTGCTACGGCACCTGATGCAAATCTGGCAGCAGGTAGCCAAAAAGTGTAGAAGTGTTTACAATGATGTCTCTTTGGTTTTGAAATGCTTTAGTCAAAATGTATACATAATTATTTATTAGACAACAGTATTGTCTAATGCTGAAGTTATTGTTAAAAAGGTGTAAAGTGTCAGAACACAAAGAGGACCACATATGTTGCGTATCGGGCTGCGTAGCTGCAGTCCAGTCATGGTGCCCATGCTGACCCCTGTCCACTGCCGAAAGTGTCTACAATGGGCATGTGAGCATCAGAACTGGACAACAGAGCAATGGAAGAATGTAGCCTGGTCTGATGAATCACATTTCCTTTTATATCACGTGGATGGCAGGGTGCACGTACTTCGCTTAGCTGGAGAACAAATGGCACCAGGATGCACTGAGGGAAGTAGGCAAGCCAGTGGATGCGGTGTGATGCTTTGGGCAATGTTCTGTGATGCTTCGGGCAATTCATGTGGTTGTTACTTTGACATGGACCACCTACGTTAGCTTTGTTGTAGACCATGTGCACCCTTTCTTGGCAGTGGTATTCCCTGTGGGCATTGGCCTCTTTCAGCAGGATAATGTGCCCTGCCACACATCAAAAGTAGTTCAGGAATGATTTGAGGAACACAACAACAAGTTCAAAATGTTGACTTGACCTCCAAATTCCCCAGATCTCATGGGATGTTCTGGACAATGGTCTGATCCATGGGATGGTCTGATCCATGGATGTGGATGCTGGATGTGGAGGTACTGGGCTGGTGTGGTTACACATGGTCTGCAGTTGTGAGGCCGGTTGGATGTTCTGCCAAAATCTCTGAAACGCCTTTGGTGATGGTTTATGGTAGTGAAATGAACATTCAATTCACGTGTAACAGCTCTGGTGGACATTACTTCAGTCAGCATGCTAGTGCACGCTCCCTCAAAACTTGTGACATTTGTGGCATTGTGCTGCCTGATGGAACTTCACATTTTTCGAGTGGCCTTTTATTGTGGCCAGCCTAAGGCACACCTGTGCAATACTCATGCTGTCTGATCAGCATTTTGATATGGTACACCTGTGAGGTGGATGGATTATCTCAGCAAAGTGAGAAGTGCTCACTAAGGAAGAAGTGCTCACTAACACAGATTTAGACAGATTTGTGAACAATATTTGAGAGAAATAGGCATTTTGTGTACATAGAGAAAGTTTTAGATCTTTGAGTTCAGCTCATGATGAATGGGGGCAAAATCAAAAGTGCTGTGTTTTATATATATATAATATATAGGTTTAAAAAAAAAACTATACCTGGGTCAAATGCACACAGGTTGATTTGAAGTTTGCATTTGGGGTACTGTTGGTATCATTGGTATAATTTCTCCTGTGATCAAGTGCAGCTCAAAAAGATTTAGATTTTGCCTAAATTTAGAAAGGCAAAGTCTGTGTCTTTATGAGTGTGGCAGTAAGCTGTACCTGAACAACTGAATATTACTGAGTTTAGAAGTTTGATGTCACCAACCATTGTAATTGTTAGTAATGTACACAATGAAGTCTTTCTGCTAATCTCTTGCCATAATCTCTTTGCTAGCAGGATAGCACACTGCAAACCACTGCTGGCTGGCCTCTGAAGCTAAGCAGGGTAAGTCCCTGGATGGGAGAACAGATGCTGCTGGAAGTGGTGTTGGCGAGCCAAATTAAATGCGAACACTTTCAGATGGGACATTAAACAAGTATTCAGTCACCCTGTGGTCACTAAAGATCCCATGGCCCTATGTAGGAGTAGGAGTGTTTGTCCTCTCCCTTGGAACCAAACAAAAGTACTGTAGGGACTACATTTATGCAATCAATAATGAAGCCACTGCATCAACCGAATAACTACAATAAAAAAAATTAACCTCATGGTTCTTTATTTATCTCATTTAATGAAAGATTAAATGAAATAAATAAAAAAGTCTGTGCGTGGAACCTTATTCAATTTACGTATTTCTTCAAGATGCTCAATATGATGTTTTACTGTAATCAACTCACTGGTTTAACAGTGTAAATTTGTGCATCAGTGGCCATCAATATGTTGCTGTTATTGTCATCTATTGAAAGTGTCATTCAATAGCAAATATTGGTGACAAACGTTTACAGAGGAGACAAGGGTGTCGTTGCTTGAAGTGGTGACCTTAAATCAGTTTCTATTCAGTGGATGTGTTGTAATCATTCATTCAGAGAGATTTTGGGCCAATCCTGTTGTAACTTTCATTCATCTGCCAATCACGGCTATGCAACTATATAGAGATATTGAACATTTATTGTTATTAACATTTATTAACAAACAAATGGGTGGTATTCTAATGCTATGCTAATGCTCCCGCTCCTAACAGCAAATGGCAGGTCTCTTATGCTGAGAGCAACCTTTATCGCAATTTTTCAACCACATGTAGCAGAAGATCCTACTCAAACTGACTTACATTAGTAAGTGCATAACCTTTCATACTGGCCCCACATGGGAATAAAACTCACAACACTGACATGGCAAGTGCCAAGTCATACCAGCTGAGCTACACGAGAGTCTGGTTTGCTGATACTGTATTCTCTGTATTAGTCCTGGTAATCCTTAAACTGGTGTTGTGGTTCAGTTAAAACTACGATCTGTCTAGGAAAAGACTGGCTGCAAAGCCCAGCACTCAAACCTTTAGAATTCTACAAAAGCAAGTGGTTAAAAGAAAAAGGGGTGGTAAAGCTAGAAATCAGATGGTGTGTCTATAATACAGCAAATGTATGGTTTGTTGATCCTTTTCCTCTGAATCTGTTCTGTTTGAGAAGTTTCACAGGGCTATGCTGACAAGTAGGTAGCAGATTCTGTAGGTCATGTCATAATATATAATATTAGCGCCGTGACAGGCACAGATATGCTCTGTTGAATGAATGAAGAGGAGGTGGAAATGGATGGGGTACCGGACACAGGTGTTAACTTGATCCCGAGGAATGTCAACAGAAGGCCTTCATCCAACCCCTTGGTCCCGCGTTCTGTTTTGAGGCTGGCTGTTAAGAGAGACACTCATTGGTAAGATGGAGAGGTTGAAAACAGGGCCTGATCTTGGAAGCAGCTCCTTTCTCTCGCAGCGCAGAGGCCCAGGTCTGTGAGGAGTGTGCACAAGCAAAGAAGTTGGCCACAAGTTGAAAGAGAATCTCTGAGAGTTGGGAGTAGGAGTTGAGGCCACGCACTCTCTCCTTCCTCTCTAATGATGACTTTATCTCCTTTGTATGCTGTAGGACTGGAGCGCTGCTGGCCCCTTCACATCAGAAGGTGTCAGAACTGCATCCCAAGAATGCCATTCCTAGACAAAGTTTTCAGTTTCCACCCCAATAACAACCCATTCCCTGTTTACCCTTAAATATGCAGCACAACTGGAATACTTCAGCTACTTCATGTCCCAGTTTAACACCCGGCACCTTGAATAATCACCACGATTATACAAAAAAATGAGGACAGCGGAAAGAGCCTGTTTTTAACCACTGAAAGATACATTTTCTATCTGCGTGGATTAAATACAAGTCTACGTATAGGAAATAATTAACAGCAAGTCAGAATACAGAATTTGTCTGTACTATCAACTGCCACATAGTTTGACCACTTTGGTCAGGTGGCGGGCCTTGAGTTCATAAGAAGTTGACAAAGGTATAACAGAAATTATTAGCATTATCCTAACAATGATGTGGAATTAAGGTATTGTTAATGCTAATAAAGCAAATGTTGTAATATTGCTAATACAATGGTAATACACATGCTGTGATCTGTAAATTATGCAAATCATAATGTGTTTGAATTTAGTTTGATTTTATAATGTCCTGATAATGAACCTTTTTTAAATTGCTATTAAAATGTGCACAGAAGGCAGATGATTCATGATTTTCAGTTCAAATGCAATGATGAGTGAGCTGCAAGGGTGGTTTCCGAAATTAGGAAATCATTATTATTAGTTCAAATTTGGATTTTTGTGTTCATTAATATTAATAAATTTTTGGCTATTCCATGAACCAAAAGACATGTATTTGTTTAATTGATATGTTATTTTCATTACAGGACTTTAGGAAGCAGAGACTGGGGAGAGATTTGGCAATGTTGGTCAGGGAGGATTGAAACAATTCAAACTGCTAGTTTCTATAATGCAGTCCCTGATGAGGAGTTATTTATGAGCTTGAACATAGACACAAAATGTGAAAGAAATCAAACCTTCAACTGACGTAAAATGGTTAATAGAAATTCAAATCTTTATCAAAGCAAATCTTTTCCTCAAAAAAATATGTGATTATTATTAACACACCCATATTTAGAACTTTATGGACCTGCCTCTGGCAAAAGTAGGATAATACCAGAGGTTTCTCCTTTAGCATTTGATGAGGCAGGAGAAGGGATCTGGGACCATCCACCAAAAAAATGTCCAGGTCTTTCAGAGTTCTTGGTCCTTGCTGTACTCTCTTCTTCAGCTCAATCCACATCTTTCCAGGTTGAGGTATTAATATCCATAAACTGTGAACCATGTTAAAATTACGGCCTTTTCCGTAAAAAGTTCTCCTATTTTTGGGGACCAAAAGTTATTGGCCAAATCATAAACATAAACATATTTTTCTTTTTTGTAGAATCTACAAGGCGAATAAAAGAAAAAGAGCATTTACAACAATATTTTAGCTGCAATCTATGTATTGGAAATACTGTTTTATAGCATATCCTCCTTGAGGTATAATTATTACCAAGCGAACAAACTATTTTTCTATAGCTGTATCGTTCAGTAGTGGCACAGGACAAAGCTAACTATGTTTAGCCTATAGGAGCTGACAAGATAACAGCTAGCTGCATTTAACAGCTACTGGCATTTTAGCTAACATTAAACAACTTGTGGTTTGGAATGTACTGGTCATGGTATAACTATAAATGTTTAGTTGCCTGTGGCTAGTGAGGCCGGACAGAGATCTATGGATAGGTGCTATGGTGCGTTACATTTGTACTCGGAGGTCAGAATTTCTGAGTTCCGAGTTCCAAGTCAGAAATATCAATTGGAATGCCCCCTCAAGTTGGAATTCCAGCTTGGAATTTCAGAAGAACCCCACTTGCCCGCTGTTCATAATACAAGAAGGCAGCACCTTGTTTCAAAAGTATGTGAAAGCGGTAGTTTTACTGTATATTGTAACAATTATGTATATTTGTCTCTCACAAAAATGTTGGTACACACAGAACAATCCAGCTGCTCTCTGTGGACATGTAAGTAAATTAATGACTGAAATGTAAGAGCTTTTTTCATGGTGTGATGTTAACAATGTGTTCTTTATTGTAGACGCTAGGCCATTGCAGCAGTGTGACTGCTCTAGCTGACACTGCTCTGCATCCAGCCTATCTTAAACACCAATGTTGGTAACAAATGTCATCTTGGAAATACAAAAGAGTGGATGATGAGGTGATGCAGTTTCTACAAGAGGCAGAAAAAGCCAGTCGGCAGCGCCATGAAGAGACACTAACACAACTCATGCCTGCACAGCAGGACAATGAGTCATTGATGTCCAGGTTGTTGGACAAGCTGTGAGTCAAATTAATAATCTTATTGTTTTTTTATTTAGTTATAATTTGTAGCAGCATTTTTTTTGTATTAGTAATAATCTGTTATTGTTATATTATAATGTGTGTAATTTTTATATAACTGTTTCCGGTTCTGATTCTTAAAAAAATATTTGTTTTGGATTTTACCAGAGCCTTTTTTTATAGCTTACACTTCACTGTGGGCAGTGGTTGAAAGGTGAGACAGCTAATTGAGGAAGATAATTCTTTCCTGGTACACACAGAAAGTACTAACAACCAATGGTCGGAATCAATTTATTGAACAATTTATCAGCCAATTTATCCAATTCATTATGTGAAAGACAAGTTATAGTCTACAAAATGTACTCTTCCTTCTTTGGGCAGCCATGTAGGTGTCCTGATATACACTGATAAGCTATAACATTTTGACCACCTGCCTAATATTGTGTAGGTCCCTGTTAATTTGCTGCCAAAACAGTCATGACCTGTTGAGGCATGGACTTCCACTAGACCTCTGAAGTGCTGTGGTATCTGGCACCAAGACGTTAGCAGCAGATTGTTTAATTCCTGTAAATTGTGAGGTGGGGCCTCCTTACATTGGAAGCTGTTTGTCCAGCACATCCCACAGATGCTCGATTGGATTGAGATCTGGGGAATTTGGAGGCCAGGTTAACACCTTGAACTCATGATCGTGTTCCTCCAACCATTCGTGAACCATTTTTGTTTTGTGGCACGGCACAATATCCTGCTGAAAAAGTCCAATGCCTTCAGGGAATACGGTCCGTTGCCATGAAAGGTCACACATGGTCTGCAACAATGCTTAGGTAGGTGGCACGCGTCAAAGTAACACACATGAATGGCAGGACCCAAGGTTTCCCAGCAGAACGTTGCCCAAAGCATCACATGGCCTCCGCTGGCTTGCTTTCTTCCCATATTGCATCCTGGTGCCATGTGTTCTCCATTTAAGCAATGTGGAAGATGAATTATTATGCATATATATTATATATTACTGATGCATAAATATATTCTATTTGCATAAATGTGGTTTATTAAATATGTGTTAAATATGTAGGTTTTGTGTATATTATATACAGGCTGGATACTTTGCTCTGTCTAGGAATTGGGGAAACATGTGGTTAAAAATGGCTATAGCTTGTCTCCTCTCCTTCAGAACTTTTGCCAGCAAATCCTTGGTCTCCTTTTGGCCCCAGGCCCAAATATGGGAATTCTTTATATTAGGTGTCCTATGGTCTTAGGATTTGGAGCATTAAGATGAGAACCAGATGTTAGAAGAACATAAAGGTGCCCCTCAAAGTGTGTGTCTTTGTTGTACCTTGGAACGTGCACACGTGTACTTTGTCTGTGTATCACCTACAAGCTTGTAATAAACTATTAGAATTAAAGTACTGGTTTCCAAGAGTATTTATAATTAAGAAATTACAATTAAGCGGACTCAACCCGTCGAACCTGAGAAGAGGAAAAGAGTTATCTGCAACAGCAACAAACACGCACATCCACGTGATGTGAAAAAAAACGTGATTCATCATACCAGGCCACCTTCTTCCATTGCTCTGTTGTCAAGTTTTGATGCTCTCATGCCCATTGTAGGCACTTTCATCAGTAGACAGGGTCAGCTTGAGCACTCTGACTGGTCTGTGGCTATGCAGCCCCATACACAACAAACGGTGATGCACTGTGTGTTCTGACCCCTTTCAATCAGTACCAGCATTAACTTGTTCTGCAATTTGAGCTACAGTATCTCATCTGTTGGATTGGACCACATGGCCAGCCTTTGCTCTCCACATGCATCAATGAGCCTTGGCTTTTCCTTCCTTGGACCACTTTTAATAGGTACTGGCCAATGCAGATCGGAACACCCCACAAGGGCTGCAGTTTCGAAGATGCTCTGACCCAGTCGTCTAGCCATCACAATTTGGCCCTTGTCAAAGTTGCTCAGATCTTTATGCTTGCCCATTTTTCCTGCTTCTAACTCTTCACTTTGAGGACAGAATGTTCACTTGCTTCCTAATATTTCCCACCCACCGACAGGTGCCATGATTACACGATTATCAGTGTTATTCACTTCACCTGTCAGTGGTCATATTGTTATGGCTAATCAGTGCACCAGTGCACATGTCGTATAGAAAACAATCTGCCATCATGATCATCACAACATTATCAGTCCGTGTGTTCTGCAAATCGTGGTGAAGAATTTGGAGGCACCTCAACATCCTGGTATCATGACCCCTGCCTGGTGGTCCAGCAACAATTTCAGTTAATCACTCTCTATCATCTACAATCCCCTGAAGGAGGATGGAGTAGAAGGACTGTTTGTGCAGTCCCCTCCTTACTGGGATGTGGCTTGCATCAATTGCAAAAAATGACATGACTGAGGCCATAGAGGCGGTAGAACCCAGCAGCTGATGCTGTTTTCTCACAATTCTTTGGCCAGGAGATGAAGGTTGGTCACGTTGTGCAAATGATATTGAGCAGTTTGAGGATGATCCTATGTGATGACTGTAACACGTTCTCCCTAAAACTGTTCCGGTTGGCCACGTACCACAGGAACATCAACACTTTTGTCACAGGAACTAAAGAGCATCAGGCATTAACATATTACTGTCCTATCAACTATCACTGCATAATTTCTTCTAATTGAAGTTCATTCAGGATGAGGGAAGTTTTCTTATCCTTGAAATCTAAAGCACATTTATTAAAACAGACATTATACGTATTCCATTTAGCAGACTTGTTTTATAAATGATATAGGAAAATGACATTTATAGTTAACATTACAATATTCTGAAGAGCACTCGCCCGTCCAGGTTACAGTTTAGGCAACCGGTTATGTTGGCCGATTAAATGGCTGAATAAAAAACAGTAAAAAAAAAATCTACACAATGAAAAACATTGTATATATTCCAAAAGGGCACGCACAACAAAGGCTTTAACCCAACCTAGAAACCATGAAAAGATCAGGAATTTTACTAACGCCACTCTCTCGCAAGGCATGAGTGTCAGACATATACTGCCACAGCATCGCACACTTCAGGCTCTGCAGATGGTGGTTCTGTAGGCCGGGTGGATGGGGCACCAGCATTCTCCTGATTCCTCCTTGTACGCTGAGATGTCCAAAATGTCAAAGAATATCACCAGTGACCAGTGTAGAGTCCTCCTTTGGCAGCTGTAGGCAGTGACCAGCTTGTTTATGTTGTCCACACCTCCTTTTGTAGCATTATATTCCATGAAGACCTCTGGGTTTTGAAGCTCCTGGCCACAGATTCACCCATCCCTGTGCAGTGTACTCATGAGTACCACATTCTTGCCTTTCTTTGGCACATAGGATACTAGGGCCGTACCAGCCGTGTACACAAACCTGGAAGACTAACAGGCCTGTTCTTTGTAGTCAGCAGTTGGGGTGGGAGCTCAGACTTGTTTTTCTGTATCATTTCCACCATGTTCAGCTTCATCTTAAGGAGCTCCTGTCCTTGCTTGTGTGAGGCAAAAACATTGTTGCATGTGATGTTGTGTCCACTGAGTCCCTGAGTAATGTCCAGGACAACTCTCATTCCTAGATTTTCCCAGGGGCTCTTCCTGGTTCTGAAGCTGGCTGCTGATGGGCTTGTCCTGAGGCTGGCAACTGATGGGGTTGTCCAGAGGCTGGCTGCGGATGGGGTTGTGCTGGCTGCTGATGTTCAAAAGTTCAAAGTTCAAAAGTTGTATTTGTCATTTGCAATAACAAGTTATGGCAATGAAATGCTTGGTTTTCCTACTCCTGGCAGTGCAGTTAAACGTTAAAAAGTAATAGCAATTAAAATATAAAAATAAGTAGATAACATGAACTATCATAAATAATATTATAAAAAGACATGCATCAATAATAATAACGATACAACTGTACAACGTAGTGCAGTGTAAAAGTGACAGGTGTGCATGGTATAATTGGCTGATGAGTATGATATGAAGTGACAGGTGTGCATGGGACTATGGATGGAAGGGAAGGAGGGTTCCTGAATTGAGCAGCATTAGGGCCTGGAAAGAAACTGTCCCGTAGCCTGTTGGTTTTGGCTGGAATACTCCTGTATCTTCTGCCTGACGGCAGCTTGGTAAACAGTCCATGACATGGGTGGCTGGGATCTGTGAGGATTTGTTTGCCCTCCTCCTACACCTCTCTGTGTAGAGATCCTGCAGGAATGGCAGATCAGACCTTGTGATGCGCTCTGCTGTTTTAATCACCTTCTGAAGTGCTTTACAGTTGAGGGCGGTGCAGCTGCCATACCAGGCGGTGACACACCCGGACAGGATACTCTCGATAGTGCATCTGTAAAGGTTTGTGAGTATCCTGGAATCCATGCCAAATCTCATTAAATCAGCATAGGAAGAAGAGCCGTTTCCTGGCCTCCTTCACCATGATGTTAGAGTGATAAGACCAGGTCAAGTCATTGCTGATGTTGACACCAAGGAAACCGGATGTTGTGAACCCTCTACTGCAGACCCATTGATGTGTATGGGGGCGTGGTCTCCCCGCCGCTGTTTCCTGTGATCAACTTTGTTATGCTGATATTGAGCTGAAGGTTGTTTTCCTGACACCACAAAGTCAGTGACCTTACCTCGTCTCTATAGGCTGACTCGTCATTGTCAGAGATCAAGCCTATGATGGTGGTGTCATCAGCAAACTTAATGATGGTGTTGGAGATGTGGGTTGCCAGGCAGTCAAGGGTGAAGAGAGTGGGCTCAGCACACAGCCTTGGGGGGAGCCAGTACTGAAAGTCAGTGAGGAGGAGGAGGTGGTGTTGCCCATCCGCACCACCTGGGATCTGCCAGTCAGGAAGTTCAGGATCCATCTGCACATAGTGGGGTCGAGACTCAGATCCCTGAGCTTCACCGCCAGCTTGTGGGGCACAATGGTGTTGAAGGCTGAGCTGTAGTCAATGAACAGCATTCTCACACATGTGTTCCTCTTGTTCAGATGAGAGAGTACGGAGTGGAGTGTCAGAGCAATGACATCCTCTGTAGATCTATTATGTCCATAGGCCAACTGATGGGCTGATGGGCTTGTCCTGGGGCTGGCTGCTGACGGGCTGGTCCTGCAGCTCGTCTTTGTTTTGGAACTAGCTGATGCTCAGTCTCATCCTTTTCAAAGTCACTGTCAGACTCATCACAACTTCTTTCTCTGCATCATTTTCAAAAGCAATTGCAAGGGCCTCTAAACAGAGAATCTTTTGGCCATCTTGATCAGTTGGGAAAGCTACATTTATTATGTCCTGGCCCCAATTTACAGCTGGGATAGAATATGAGAAAATAAAGATTAGTTCTAGCAAAACAGAGTGTGAAATGTGCGGGAATGTGAGAGCAGACAGTGTTGGTGCTTGAATTTTGCGACAATAGACCATTGCAACCATTTACGCACACGCACACACACACACACACACACACACACACACATATTACTAACAGCAGGCCCTGAGAGGGAAATGAAGGTACACCTAAAACCTCCACACTTCCACACTTTTATTACTTCCACGGGACCTGAACAACCTGTATGTAATACGTATACATGTTTGTGTGTGTGTGGGGTGCACAGTGTGTTGTCATTGAAACAGTAGGTACAGGTTTACTGGGAGAAGTCAATACTCTACATATCTGTAGTACACAGAAGAAGGATATGCACATTTGAATGTCAATCTTTACATATTTCTTACAAAAACCTGCTGGAGTTCTGTAAAAGACAATATATTGTACCTCCTCACAGAGGTAACTCTACAAGTGTCCATCTTCTTGGTGGACATCCTGTTGCTCTTTTTGATCTGGCCAGAGATTTTTGTCAACGTCATATCGGATGTTCTCTCTTGCGATGCACCGGAGAAAATCTCCTTGCGATTCCTTTTCCATTACTGTCACCTGGCAGGTAATTAGCCAATTTTGCAGACATCACAAACATTCCATGCCATAGATATTATTGGAATATACATGTATGTCTGATAGATTTTGATCATTTAATGGATAATTGGTGTGATGGCTCACAAGATGAAAGAATGTTTAGATGTGAACAGTTTCACTGAGAATCAATTAATCAGTTTTGATGATCAAGCCATGTGTATGTAGATAGACAAGTGTACACTTACAATTTACTTAAATAAATAAAAGCATCCAATCTGGCGTGTGCAAGAAACTGATCAGTTCAGAGATTTGAGCTCATTCTTAAAAAAAAAAAGATTGTCATTCCAGAATTGAACCAAAGTGATTGAGAAAAACTATGAAGTGCAGTCTTACTACACCTCCTGACGTCCCTGTCTGTCGGGCTGCAGATTCTCATCCATATCACAACGGATATCTTCCCTTGAAATTCAGCGCGGAGAGAATGTCTTGGAATGTCTCATCCACCTTCTTCAGGCGTCTGCTGTGATGCTGCATCTATAGCAACCAGCAGGGTCTGCTGAGAATGTGACTGGAGATCATAGATCTTCCACCTCCATGCAGAGTAGAACTCTTCGGTTGGGTTGAGGAATGGGCAATAGGGAGGAATTCCATCAGCATACTGCAGTGGGTCACAAACCATTGCCTGATGGTGTTTGAGCACTGGAAACTCACATTATCCCAAATGATCACATACTTTGCTAACTCACTGTGAACCTGACCTCTCATCAGCAGGTATGAGATCCTTGTATAGGGTGTCTAAGAAGGTGGGGAGGTGCTGTGTGTTGTATGGAGTATGAGTTGGCACACCATGCTCTGAAAACCTGCTGGTAGGGGACATCAAATGTATACATATTGCATGTTCTTTTCTACAATCATATCAAATGTGTACAGATCACACTTACTATACAGTATATCAGTATAAAATGTTGTATTGTTCACTGTAAAGTAGTTACTATATGCACATGGAAATTGTATGGTAGAAGGTACAATTGTTTCAGCACCCTGTCGATAGATGCTAAAAGACTGTATGTTTTCAAAGACATTGTGGTCTTCTTTAAAAGCACTCTGTGTCTCCTTTGTCTAATGGCATTATTTGCTCTGACCACGGTGCAAATAGCCTCCTACTGTTGAAGTGGTAGAAGGGCTCCTCTGTCACCTCCACGAAGCAGTTCTTCATTCCTAAGTGGGAAAATACATTCATGCAAAACAAGCTTGAGAAAGATAAACAATATATGTCACTGCAAATAAATGTGTATGTACACAGGTGTGTGTGTGTGTGTGTTTGTGTGTTACAGTATGTATCTGTATAAAGAATATTTACTGTATACTGTAAAATGCAACTGGACTACTGTCATATGAGGCATTACAGTAAGCATACAGTATTACAGAACAGTGCACATTGTTGAATTACATATATTGGAATGATTGAGGACACGGTTGTTCTCCCAACATCCGGCTCCGCCATTGTAGGGCCAAGATTGAAAACAAGGTCTACAGTAGTGGCCCTTATTTCATTGGAAACATGCCGGTGTCCTTGGCCCCTTTAAACTCTTCCTCTGTTTTGCCTCTCTATACTTCCAGTGGAGTCGGACCACTCCGTGGTCTGGCCCTGGACCAAGCCAGGTATCCGGGGTGGCGGTGACACCCCATGACATCTTATGAGGGGGGCTGTGGGTCCTGTGCGAGGGAGGGGAGGTGGTGCCCCTGCCCCCAGACCAGTGGAGGATCGTTGACGGTCAGTGGAGAAGGACCTACTAAAGGGAGACGGGGGATGATTTTTCTAATCATCCTTAACATTTGCAAACCAGTAAGTGCATTTCTAGAAATGATTCCTACAAACAGCACCACACGACGGATTACCTAAAAAAGCCTGGAACTCAAAATCCTTAGTTCATCTCTCAAAAGGAAATATTTGTCAGTGAACGTATCAGTGCCATCAGAATGATAAGTCCATATGTCATTAGTCACAAACAAGATAGTCAAAATGCTTAGCCATGTTGTCAATAAAAAGGTGTACTCTGATGTAAACTGTTATCTTGGCAACATGTACAGCATGCTTTTTCTGTTGGTCTGTCAATAAATTACACGACAACGTCATTGCGATACAGAAAAGAAAAAGACGACCACTCTACAGCAAAACATTTAAAAATACCAAATTTGAATGTTCAGCATAGGACAAACCCATTAGGCAGGACTGTACATATAGCATAGCATCGGGAATTACAGCTCAATCTTTCCACACCTCTGGACGTCCTGGTCTATCGAGCCACAGATTCTCATCCACATCACAACAGAGATTTTCCCTTGTAATGCGAAACTCTTTTGCATCTGCTGTGATGTCCCCACATGCTGCATCCATGGCTGCCCGCCGGGTCATAGGACTATTTGTCTAAGGATAGAACATATGATTGACAGATTATGACAGCTGGTTCAAACATTTTGCATTTGATGACTTATACAACTAATACAACTAATGTTGAGATGTTCTGGGAGCGAAAGCTATTCAACAGAGAACCGGTATAATATATTTTGATCAGCATGACATAAGCAATTGATGATGCAGGAACAAGCAAACAATTATACATAATCAATTGCATGAATTTACCAAAGCAGTTTAGACAGTAGAGGCTGTACTGACACGCCTTAAATGTGGTGTAGTGGTTAACAAAACGGCATTTCGTGTGAGCGATGCGGGTTCGAATCTTGTGAGGGCAACCTTTCTATTGCGGGCCGGCTGAACTAGGCTTGCCTGGTTTCTTGTTAGTGTTAACCTTCTTTAGAGGCTTATTAGCATTTTAGCAATTTGCAGTACACCTAAAGAGTGTCCTATATCTGTTTTTAACAACGGCTGATCAACTTAATCTAATTAATCTGCATTAAGGTGTTCAGCTTGAGTTGCATTAATAGTTTGGTGCTTGTGTTGTCAGACACCAGCAACCAACTCCAAATGCTATGGTAAAACCTAGAAATGAGAAAATACATTATTAGCTCTCTTGTGCATGCACTAATGATGATAAAAACTCACCTGCCTAACGCAAGACAACATCAGCTGTCACCGTTTTTGAAGACTTTCAATGCTGCTCCATGTCTGTCCTCTGTCAACTGTTATGTTAGCCAGTCAGTGATGCATGGCTTTTTGTGCTGTAGCCAAGTGGCAAAATAATGATGATTGCTATACTAGTTTCATAATACACAGAGAATTCAACCCACAGTACACAGCAGTTTTGGGTCACTTCTACATTTTAGTCGGAATGCATTTTTACTTGAAATCACAAATATTTCATTTACAAATGGCCAAAGACCACTTGGTTCAAGCAGACCACTGTGTGGTAATGTTGTGCTCGGTGCAATTTGTGCATTTAGCTTTCCCAAACATAGTAGGAGGAGCTACAAAGTAACAAGCTGCAAATAAAGCTTTACCGCTGTCTTCAAGTACTTCACTCTTAGGTTGAATGCAGGAACAACGCCATACTTTTTCAGTTAACTAGCACATCTGTTATAAATGTAACCACAAAGTTTATTAAAAGACAAACAAATACAATTCACAAACGTCGACTACAATGAAGTTAAGCTAATGTTGTTTGAAATTAAAACCCGCCCAGCCCAGTCAATTCTCCTCTGCATCTTGGCTCCCCAGTGGAACCAGCTTCCCCATGAAGTGCATTCAAGAAAAAAGGTTGTAAATACATGTGTCTAGCCTTCCTTCCGGCACAGACATTGTTTACAGCTACTTAATTAAGGTTTTGATATATAGAGGAGACTTGCAACTGGTTTAGGCTACAGAGAAAGAATTGGCATCCGACAGAAAAATGGGCCTAGAAAAATATCGTCTGTAGCATTGTAGTGAGTGGGGAGAAGTGTTTAATGTGCACTGTTACTTTAAGTTGCTCTCCGTGAGGGAGTTAGATATGCACTTTGAAATACTTTTTATTTTGGGGAGATTAAGACAATTTTTTTATATGTTCACTTTTTACAGAAAATCTTTTTTAACTGTTCTGTTCCTAATCTACAGTTGCTGGTCACATAATTAGAATATCATCAAAAAGTAGATTTATTTAAGTAATTCCTTTCAAAAAGTGATACTTGTATAATGTATACAGTCATTCCACACAGACTGATATATTTTAAGTGTTCATTCCTTTTAATTCTGATGATTATAACTGACAACAAATGAAAACCCCAAAATCATGTTGTAAATCAACTTTTTGATGATTTTATAATTATATGACCAGCACCTGTATAATTGTTTACAAAAAATTAACAAAGGGAAAATGTTCAAGTTCAATACATGTTAGCTTAAAAGAAAACCCACACAAGACACAGTTTTCAGGTATTTTAACGTCTTCCAAATTTTTTCTGAGTGACTGGAGGTTTTTCCTACATGTGATGGAGCACAGCAATATTTTTTAGATTTTGCCTCAGGAGAGTTGACCCTGATGCAAAAATGGATGGTCATGTTTTGTAGCAAATATTGAGTCCTTTGGGTCTCACCAATTGTTCAGTCACATTAGCAGATTGTCCTTGTTCAATAGACCTATTGGACCAATATCAATAATGTTTCTCTTAGCCACAACATTGTAGCCATGTTGACTATTTTATTAGGGCTTTGTACAGCCTGAGGGGCTTCATGTTCCCACCATTGAAGGTGGTCTTTTCAGAATGGGAGCAATACCTTCTATTGCAGATTCCTCGGGAGCTTGATAGCTAGCTAGTTTTCTGCAAAACAATGGCTTTTCATGACTCCTCAGTACAAAATGAGCTGGGCATTGCTATTAATTCTGGATGTTTGGGATTCTTTACAACCAGAAAATTTGGATGGCCAGTTTCTTCCAGTGAAATGCTGATTTGCGTTGTATGGGGAAATTCAACATTTTGAAATTAGGAATATTATAATTGTGCCATCTTTGATAGGTGAATGCAATGAGGTGGGTACCTGCAACACAAAAATATTAAATATTTGTATTTAATGCGAAGAAATGGAACTTCCTAAGTCATTTACAGTGGCTGTTCATTCAGCCCAGTGAGCGATGTCAAACAGTCTTGAGTGGCAACAAATCTGCCCCCTTGCCTGATTCCGCTTTTCATATGCTCCTTCAAAATACCCACACACTCATGTGACCTCTTTTGTATCACCCACATGCCCATACTCTAGGTACCATATTGAGCTTCAGCTAAAAGCTTCAACACCTTTGTCATGGCAACTACTCCACGTTGTCCTCGATCACCCAGTGTAAAACACATTAAAACTCTTAAATAGGCTCCCATCAGCAGTGTGTCACATTTCAAAAATGTTGTTTGCCTATATGTGAGTAGAAAGGGTATGTTCCTCACTAATATTGGTTAGCAGTTTGTCTTATCTGTTACAGTGATGTATGCTTTATTACCATTAAAGTATGCATGTAGTAAGCCTGTCTCAGATTTGGACTTATTTGTCCACCCCATCAATCTCATTGCCTGGTCCTCCCTGTTTCAATTAGTCCAAGGCTCTGTGATTAGATATCAAATTGAATTAAGTGTGTCACTTTATTTTCTTATAGAACCTGTTTTTTGATATTGCCTTTTACAGATATAATCAACTGCCAGATAAAATATAGCAATGTAAATTTTCTATAGATCGTATTGCTACAATATCAATCTGTGCATTTACTAATGTAGGCTTTTTATTGTGCCTGTATACAACGTCACCATCATATTGCTACACCTCCATATGATTTCTGTCACTCATTGTGATGTATTATATCCATCTATTACTGTGGCACATATGATTTAATATAGATATGGTAAAGATAGCTTACAGTGACTGTAACTGTTTAGGGATTTGCATCATATCACTTTGCTAGGCATTATTATCAGCTCAAAGTAGCCCAAGGCTTTGTTTACTTATAATAATCATGTCTGAAATACACTGTTTAGTCCAGGGATTGGCAAATACTGTATACACAAGGGATAGACAACTCCAATCCTCAAGGGTCAAAACAGTGTTAGACTTTTCCCCTAGCAAACACAGCTGATTAAACTAACTGCATTCTAAGCTCAAGCTAATGATTTGTCTATTAAAGTCAGATGTGTTTGTTTGAGCAAAGGTGTGCCACCATTCACACCCCGGACAACGGAGGTAGCCCATCCCTGATTTAATTATTTCCTGAAAATGACCTAATTTCATCTCGGGAAAGGTTGGGAGATTAATGTTGTTAATGTTGTTAATCTGTTCATCTCACCCAGTGGTTATAAAACATCTCTTCCAGGACACTGAGATGTTTCACAATTTGGTTGTAGCATTGAACAGGCGATAAGTGGAATCAGGTGTACAAGCACTGGATTGGTTCAAGTACATTGAGTGGCTCGGGCCTCCAAGGAGAGGTTGGACAGAATGTTAGACTTTTCTTGTAAAGTCTTGTTTTTGTTCAGATGCATCTGGATTTGGTGTGGATTGTTGGTGAGTGGGTGTCATCTACTCAATTGATTGTCTTGAAAGTGTTCTCAAAGACTTGTGTTACTTGTTCATGAAGATGTTCTCATGCTTTTGTCTTCTACAGTATCGTGCCAGGATGAGTATTTAGAGATTTGTTCAAAATTTTCTGCCATATCTATTCCCCAAATTTGCAAAACATCTGTATTCTCATATTACATTGGACAACTGTCAATTCCTTTTGTTATCAACCTACTAATGAATTGCTAACATGGCCATAGACTGACCAATTCCATCAATGGCATTCTCTTTTCTTGCTTGATTTGGAGTTTTATGTAGTGTAAAATCTGATTCCTTTGCAATACAGGGCCACTAGATGTTTGAATACTGTGACCAGGATGTGATTTAATTTATTTCTACACCTTAATCCAATTCATCTTTTGAGAGAAGGCAACCATGGTTGATGATATTTAATTGCTTTTTTTCCATGGTTCAAGATCCTAACTGAAAATTACTTCCTCATCACACCAACTCCCAGCATGTCCGGGAGAGTCCAACATGTCCTGTAATGAATGTTCTGCAAAAGCCGTTGTGATCAACCAGGAAATAGTTTCCAGAACATACCACAAGGAGTTGGTACAGTGTGATGGAACAATGCAACCCTGCTGAATATCTGCCCATCACCCAGGACAGCATTGAGACAATTTGCAAAAATATGTAGAAAAATATAGGATGCCTACCTGAATTTAAAAGAGTACTGTGTTGAATCCTGCCTTTAAGACTGAATATAAACTATAACACGACTTGTCTCCTGATCGTCTTACCTTACCTAACGAGACCAAAGTAGTATTAGCTACTCCATAATGATTTAGGGGTTGAAAGATACTATGAGAGTTATGTCAAATAGGTTAGTAGGATGAAGCTTAAGACTTGGCCCTAATACATTAAAAAGCATTTTTTTGTGTGAGTTGGACTCAGTTACTGCATAGCCAATAAATGCTAGTCTCCCCTCTCTAGTGTCTTTGTAAAGAAAGTGTTCAGGGAAGTGTGCCCGTGTTCATGTGAACACAGTCCAGTGGTGTTTGCCACACGCTGCTGCCTGCTGCAGCTGTTTTGGCGGCGCAGAAATGTGTCAGGGATTAGTTCTATCTGTCTTGCAGCCAAAGCCCTTTCTGAACAGACAGCTGCTGCTGTACAGGCTCCACACAGCACCGTAACAAGACAGGTCTACTTCTGAAACCGTAGAACCTTCTGGGATTTGGTGTTCTGAGAACCCTGAAGACATCAACTAGGCCTGAGAAACAAAACAACATTAAATTAAAGGCAGAATGTTTTGAAAAGAAAAATGGAGAGCATTTGGGTTTCCATTGGCAATAACACCAAAAACGCACCTTAAAATCTTTTAGGAATATTGAAGAATAATTTTGTTTTTTACAAGTTTTTGTTTTTTACAAGTCATTTTGAACTAAGTAAGCCCCAGGAGGCCTGGTATGAAAAATCTTACTGTATGTACAAGGATACAAAATGGTGGATTTACATAATCAAGTTTGGTGGAAGCTTTCACGTTTTTTGGGAAAATATACGACAACCATCACTCTTACTGAAACATCACCATAATTGAATTTAGTGCCTCAGTCAATTGCTCAATCTTCAGCTACGCATTTCTGACTGGGAATAAATCCCATCCAGTACATAACATTACTGTTTGATCTAAATGAGATTGGTCCTTTACGGCAAGGAGAACAATTGGTTTGGCCACGCATGTGGTCCATACTGTGTACATTTTAAAAAGCAATGCGAACCCCTTAGGCAACAACACTAAGTAGATAGTAAGCAGCTTCTAGGCCGATTGAAATGTTTTGTCCTGTTGTTGCAGGGAAGGGAAGCAGGCCACCAACATATTTAATTTGGACCAGTGCCTGGGGAAGCTGGGTGTATTTCTGACTCAATATACAATGCTCTCACTGCTGAGTGCCAAGTAGAGAGTGTGCGTGCGTGTGTGCCTGCGCGTTGGTGTGAATAGAAACTGTACAGTTCCCGGCCATGTAAATCACTCCATCTTTTATTCCCATCCATGCCACATGTACCTTATACCGCTCCAGCTGTGCCATGCTACAGTGGCTAGCCATTCAACCTCTTTCCGCTTTTCTTCTTAGACATCTTAGAAGTACCTAACGGTCCACTGTGAAATGCATTAGCACCGTTTGCGGCAACTTCGAGATTACCTGGCAACGTGTAGCCACAACATTAACAGCAAGTCCATTCTGGCCGAGGCACCGTGGCTACTGGGAGAGGAGTACTCACGCTACACATTTCCTTTTGATGAGGCATACTGCAAATGAGGCCTGCTGTGGCGGGTGGTGAAAGGGTGGATGATAGGGCAATGGGCATCCATGGCTATGGTGAAAAACTGGGTTTGCTGTCAGGGTCAGTCATGGATGAGCTGCTTTTATTCAGGGCCTATTAGCTACTTTTCAAAGCCTGCTTATTAAGATGACTGTGGAATCACCACAGAGGGAGCACCGGCTCCTGTTTTGCTGTAGCCCAATCTGGTCCTGGTAACTGGTACATATGGAGCCAGTGCAATTCATTATGGATAATGTGGCCGGCCCCCGCTACCCATCTTTAATTTGATTCCAGTGAGGAGGCAAGTGAAATGTGACTACTACAAAATTGCAGAGTTGCCTTCCTCCCGATGGGCCAGGCCCATTCCCTACATTTGGCAGACATGTAAGTCTCTATGGCTGCCTTAACACAGGAAGTCCAATTTCTTTTACAGCAGGTGTATTGTGTTTATGTTCGAGGAGGATATTTTCACTTTGTTTACAGAAGGACGCTAGGATTGAACCCCATCTCTGGGGTATGTAGTTTAACAGAACACCAGAACTTACCCTGGCCAGGTCACAACTCAGAGATTTGGTATGAAATTATGTTAGAATTGTGAGAATAGCTATAGTAAAGGCAGGAAGCGTGACAGCGATTCCCCAAAGTTCAAAATGGTCTTGTGATTCACTACATTTTACATTTACTAGTATTATTCTATTTCAGTGTCTAGACTTCAGACTACAAGCATAGGAAAAACTATCCGAATTCTCTATCGGTATTACCTTTTCAAAGATTATTTTATAGCAGTCCTTGGATACAGCCTGACAGATCATTAAGTGTGTTATATAGCCCACCTCCAATCAAATAGGTTTGCACAGTTTTATCAATATGTGTGTCATATTGGTGGTACAGACCATTTTATTTGAAATTGAACCAAAGCTCTTTTAGAGAATATGTTGTCAAAGAGGAAAGACAGTTGTGCAGAGTAGTAATAGGCTACCTCGATATCGACGATCAAGGCTTGTTCTGACCAATGTTTACAATGGGTCTTCTGACCGGCATAGAAATCTCAACCAAACATCATTCTGGAAGCCATTATGAAACATCAAATACTGTGAGTTTTTCCCAATGGCCCAATAGTATTAGCAGAACTACATACCCTACTAGCACAAAATGTTGAAAAGACACATTTCTGGTTGAAATGATCTGGAAAGCATGTCTTCCAAGTTATTTTGGTCAGTGCGGAAGTGTTTCTTATAAGCTACCTACAATATACATCCAATTCTGATTCAATTTTTGGACAAAATGCTCTAAAATGTGCCCTTTGCCTTTTGTGATGGGAAAATGAATTGTCTTCTGGTCTTAGCATTCAACACACTAGTGCAAGTTGTTCTGACTTTTAACATTTTTGGTCTCTATTGTTTTGAAATGGAAGGGATGTCAAACATAAATCTCAGAGAAAATTTTGAGACATCTTTTTCTGGGTTAATAATTCAGATGATAGCTGGCGGCCTGGAATGGAGGTGAAACTAAGCAGACATCTTGTAAAACATTAATGTTGTCAGCTGTGCCATGACTCCTTCAGGCGTGTGACCATTCGAGCAATAACTCCAAAGGTAAAGGTTTTAATGGCAATTGTGTATGCATTTCTGCTGCCATGAGCAATGTTTGTGTACTAGAGGGGGTATCAAGCTTGGCTAAGATGTAGCAGAGCAAAAGTGTGTGCACTTGCGTGAGTGGTCTCTTTAATTTAACCAATGTTGCCATAAGGAGCCTAGAAATGTACAGTGTGGATGAGTATTAACTATAGTACAATCAAATTAGACTCTACCTACACACTATGAAATGTATTCCTGTTAATGTCTCAACATGAAGACAACGATGCTAAAAGGTCTTTATTGAGGCATGTTGCAAAACTCCAGGGAATGTGATGCAAATAGAAAAAATGTACATTGCGGACTTTACATTGAATTTGAATTGACAGCATGTATGTATTTTTGCTTTGTTGTCTTGGGTTCTGTGAACCATATGTCTGGAGAAAAATGGTACAGTAGCAATACCCATTTCATAGGATCACAGCTTGAGGCTTTTCTGCTGGGTTACTTCATAATTATTTACAATAGCAGCTGTCTGTCACTCATGTGTGAAGGAGCATGAATGGGGAATATTTGCTTACTTTTGGATTAAAAAAGGGAAAAGAGGCTGCTGTCAACAAAGATTGAGCAGCAGGATGTGAGAGAAGCCCCTGCTGGACTGAAACAAATAAGGTTTTCCCCCTAGATGTTTTTCCACAAGTTGCCGGCACTGTAGATACTCTTGTCTACTACTTTATGGTGGTGAAACGCCACTGTCCAAAATGATTTGTCTCTCCGGTTTGTTTGTGCTGTGTTTGTTCAGTGGCTCCAAAAGCTTTTCATTATTTAAGCTCTTTTAGGGGTGGGGGATACTGTTAATTCCATTAAACCAATTGAATTTGTGTCCTCAAAGGCATGTGATGCCACTCGAAGAGAGCCTGGAAAACAATTTGCCTGAAATGGTTGATAATATCGCATGCTACTGTTGAATTGTGGGATTTCTTGTTTTTATATTTGCCTGTAATCGGAAAGAGATCTAATCAATCATGCTCACAGTACAGTTCCAACAACAAGACAAATTAGTTGTTTTCGGGTGGCAGTGATTGATGAGAATTGCAACTGAGGATGCACTGGAGGAAATTGTTTTGTTTTGGAGTTTCATTATTCATTTAATTCTGCAAACATCACTTCTGAACCAGGATGAGATTGTCCTTGGTGTTTGTGCTCGGTGAACATTAGTTGAGATAATTGTATGTCTTGGAACAATATATGCAAGCACACCCTATCATTAGAAAGTGTCTTTAAGTAGGAGAGGTTATCCAGGGACAAAGTCCCCACTGTCCATGTAATGTTGTTCATTATGATTTACAAGGCAAAACTGATCCTAACTAACCTCACAAAGCAGACATAAAAGAAACCTGAGTGGCGCCTGTATACAGTTGGAGCAGGTTCTCTTTTGCGCTATTCGACCAATCCAGTGACTATGTTGGGGGTGTTAAGATTAAGTATCACCTTGTTGAAGCCCAAAAGCAGATGTTTGCGCCACAGACATTCCTTTTCTTTTCCATAAACAGACAGTACTTTCTTAAACAAACAGAGGGTAAGCCTTTCAAAGATGCTTTCTAAGACACTTTGTGAATAAGGGTCCTGGAGTCCATCACTAGATGATGCTGTTTGGTATTGTTCGTATTAGATAGCACAAACAATGTGTTGATAGTGAAACAGAGGAAGAGGCCCTAATCCGTTTGCTAACCACCGTGGGATTTATGGACAAAGCCATTTATGTTGTCTAACAAATGTTTCACTCAATGTTGCCAGGGCCATTTTGTAGTTGGAAAAATGGTTCTATGCAAATGTCTAATGACATATCAGGACACTAGCTACTGTCAGCAATGATTCCACCACCATACATAATTAGACTGGGGAATAAAATCATTTGCTAAACCAGATCGGCCTTTGTGGCCTAACTGGGTGAAGTTCTTTGGTTATTAAGGGCCACTTGAAGTCAAAGCATGTTAGCTCAGAGGGTGGGAGCACCAGCATGGCGTGCAACAGCTTGGCGTGCAACAGCTTGGCGTGCAACAGCTTGGCGTGCAACAGCACGCTGCAGGGTGCAAGGATTGTCAGGAGAGAGATGCATCACTTTGATGACACCTTCGAATTGTTTTTAAGCTTTTTTCTCCTGGTGCGCGTAAATTAGCTGGGGTCAGAGACGGGTCAATCCATCACGCCATTGGCTCTGATTAGTGTCTGGACACAAACATTTTTGAAGAGGGGATTAGGCTTGTCAGACAAGGCAAGGGCCTGACCTTCACCCACATGAAACAGGAAGAGTGTCTACTGGTGGGGGTGCAGGATGTTGGTCTGGGGAAAAGAGGTTTCAAGTAGCGGAAAACGGCTCAATGTTGCTAAGGCTGTGTCCGTAC
Organism: Esox niger; assembly: GCA_016801105.1. Classification (NCBI taxonomy): domain Eukaryota; kingdom Metazoa; phylum Chordata; class Actinopteri; order Esociformes; family Esocidae; genus Esox; species Esox niger. Next base: position 38,247 of record JACXGJ010001237.1, read on the forward strand.
TGACCATACTCACTATCCGTAGTTTAACAGTTCACAAATGGGCCAACTGTTCAAAATCTTGCGGCCTGATTTAAATGTGCTTGCAAAGCAATGCACTATTACATTTTGTGTAAATGCTTATGCTAATAACTCAGTGACAGCTTTTAAATGCAGATATAAAGTTAACACTGTTTGAAAGAAATGACAATGAACAATACATGACAATCCAAAACATTCTGAAGTCTGGACCTATTTCCTTTTAACTTCAAATGTTGGGATGTTATGGATTAGATCGGCATAAGGTGACACATTTTCAAACAGGCTAGCAAGCACACCAGGTTTAGTGTAAATGTCATATTTTTCTAGTTTTCAATAGCTTTCTATTCAATTCAATAACAGATCTACAACCCACTATGGTGAATTCACAGTCCTCTAATGAAAATGCTAAACACTTTGTATTACAGTGAAAATCCATTTTAAAGTGGCCAAGTGTTTACATTTTACTGCAGAGAGAATTTTACGGTATTCTGTATTTTAGCATTCATATACATCATGTCTCAAATTGATAATACATATTATTATTATTATTATTATTATTATTACTCAGCTAGTACTGTAGTTTTGTCTTTACACATCCTTAAGAAGATGTCACTTTATACCATTTGGTGAATGTGGGCAGTGTGAATTCACACATTACACCTCCACACTATATTTTCACTTTAAAGTCGAAGTGCAGTCCAATACGTTTCCTTAAAGATATTTCCAAAAAGAATTGTTGAAATATCAGTAATACCTGGAAAATTATGTTAATGCATATTTGTGTATGAACTTTTTCTTCTATTTAGAATAGAAATAGGTAATACTTTTGTGTTTACATGTCATGTCAAAATAATTTCAATTGAATTGTTGTCATGAAAATTGTTGTCTCAGACAATGATTTATTATAATTTCTTTAGTTTGTTTTGAAAATGAAGTTATCATTTTTGTGGAAAGTCAAAATTACAATCTGTAGATCTAATTATGTTCCTTGAATTTTCAAATACCATTTCGACTCTTGAAGCCAAGGAGATGGGGGAACGCAAGCTAAGCATATTTTCTTCCTAAGTTTGAAGGATTAAGGTAACAACACAGAAATGCTGTCAGAAATCTTCAAATGTCTCCTCATAATTTCATACACTAATGAAATTGAATTATCAAACCATCCTAATCTTGACTTACACAAAAAGTTGGAATGTGTCCAGGGCCCCATATCGCTAGCTCTTTGTTCTGTTCGTGTTGCAACATCTTCTCAAGTTTCATTATCCTGTTTTTGTCAAATCAAAGATTCAAATCCACATACGGCATTTAGAGCATTCTAAGAGAGCAACACAGCCTCCGTAAGATCTCAAATTGATTTCATGGCTCAACTTGTTTTGAAAGAATATTATTTTTAAACATTGATGAAATCCTTTTTCCATATGAAATTGGCGAAAAAAAGCAATGAGTAATGTCAAAATTATTATAGGATAAGTATAGGATTCTAAAAAGTGATCAATAATGCATTGCCTTGTTATTTTTAAACCCTCTACTCCCATTTACAGTGTTTTCCAAGCTTGCTCTCCAGTGGTTCATAGTAGAACATAATAGCTTGTCATTACATGGGCAGCATGTCCATTTCCCCTAGCAACTGTTGAAATACGTGCCTACAGTGCAACCTGATACAATTAAAATCTCTCCTTACATAAGCATTAAAGGGATAGTTTGCCATTTTGGCAATTAAACCTATTATCTAATTCCCCCAGAGTCAGACTCTCGTTCTGAACTCATTGATATCATTCTAATGTAGCTGTGTTAAATATGAAGGATGCTACAGCTAGTTTTTTCAGCTAATGCCAACTTACATAATTGTCATTCTTGGAAGTCTTTGAGAATTGCGGTGCTAGTTTGTAACTGTTAGAACACGACTCCTTTATTGCACGCAGGCCCATAAAATCACTCTCCGCAAGTTATTTCCTCCCTGGAAAAGCAGATAAAAAGTATTACCTCTTTAAGCTTTCTTAGGCTAGGCTACATACAGCTTCCCTGCACAGAATATATAGTGTATTTACCTTCCTCCTTCCGCAATCAACATGGGGACGCGTGTCAACTCGCATGAACCTCTAACTCTAGTTTCTCAGCCCTGCCTGCCGGTCATAGGTGGCGAGGAGCATACCTGTCAGAATGTATAAGAACAACAGGAGAGCCAGGCGAAAGGAGACAGGAGAGCACACGGGCCCGACGACGCTGGATACATTATTCTGAACGGACGAGGCCTTCAGCTTGTTTAGTCTCATTCAGCAAGACAGCTGTGCGGCAGGGCAGCCCAGCGCCTGTCTGCCATCCTGCTATTATGCCCCCCGCACCCCTGGTCCTCCCCAAGCCCCCACACAGCGAACCCATTCATCATCCCTCAACAGCCCTCGTCTAATTGGGCCGCGTCCTCACCTGCTGTCACTCACCGCTTCGACGCCGCCAAGACGCCCCTGGAGAAGTGCTGATGCAGGGTGCCCAACGTGATGCCACGCGACAGGAATGAAGAGACTGCCCATCTGAATTGCAGATGTGGGGCAGCCGAGAAGAGAAGGAACGCAAGGCGGTCTTTATCGCTCCGTCTCTCTCCCCCTGTGTCTCTCCACCTCGCATGCGGAGCTAGTATAGTAATGATGCGCCCTATCCGTTTACCTGGAACAGCCGAAGACGAGCCACAATGCCCAGAGGCTGAAGGCATGACAGCGGCCACCAGAACATCCCCTTCCCCCCAGACACCCTTCCTGGGTGAGAGACCATAAACATTCTGCTACTCCCTTCACGTTTTTGGAGCCAGGTTTTATCACAGAGCCGACTGTTTAATAGCCCTTGTCTTATTTGATGGAGCCATGCCACTTCAGATATGAATTGCAGATGCCTTTTAGCTGAAGAAGAAGACAATTCCCAAAGACAAGCTAATGAGCCTTTGAGGTTTCACTGTTTAACTTACCATAAAACACCCAGTGGTCACCCGTCTGAAATCCCACTTTTAAAGGTATTCCAGTGTTTCAGGTTTTTCAGGGTTAGTAGATGACGAAGTGCCATTTATTCAACTTGATTTTATAAATATATAAAGGATTGAAATTTTTTTTTCAAATGAGAAATTACGTTAATATTCAGACTTTGGTGCTTTGCAACTAAGTGTGTAACATTTGCATTTCGATCACTTTGTTCCGCTGTTCTCTTTCTGCGTTCTTTACATCATAGCTCTGCCGAAAATAACCCTGTCTATTACCCTTAATGTCTGACGGACAGGGTGGCATGCTTCATATTAATAAAACAGAAAGGAGTTACACTGGTTGTTTGTCTTGACCCTGGAAACACATTGTCAAACTTGACACTGAAAATGTATATGTTATTTTTAGTTAACCACAACAACAGTAGATAGGGTGGCAAGCTTTACAAAAACAATCCACAAAAAAATTTTAACTGACAAATTCCCTTGTATTATTGAATTACAAATGGAAAAATAACATTTTCGTCTGTCTGAAATATTGTCTTGAAACAATGACACTGAAACTGTCAAACGTATTGTATAGTAACATTGATTTCAGGTTGGGAAATATTTGTAAGATTTGTAAAATGAAGGTGGTTCTGGGATTTTGCTTGCGTGTGTATTCAATCTTGCGTATGTAGCTCCCCGTTTACACAGATGAATCTATGGCCTCTCCCTGTGAAACATTAAAGTTGCCGTCACATTTTTATAGATGGTGTCAGGCTGTGAATATGAAGTAAAAGGAAGACCAAAGTGCATGCTAGTGAATTTATAGATAAAGTAATACAAATGTTGATTATGGAAAGGGTACATAATAACATAGCACGGTCAGCACAGTTGGATCAATAATCAGAAAGTGGAAGCTGGATCACAGCACAACTGATGGAGGAAAATACGGGGAAATACTTCAGTCTAGCATAATATTGGTGGACTGAAGCAAGAGAACCTGGACAACAATCCCAAGCGCAAGGCCAAAGCAACATTGGAGTGGCTTGAGAAAAAAGGGTGAACATCATAGAGTGGCCCAGTACTGATCAAAATTCTGTTGAGAATATGTGGACCTAGTTATATGAACTTCATTATCCACAAGCACCTTCTAACAAACGCAAACAATCAGAAGCATATCTGTTAAGAAAACTTGACCAAAATCAGATCAAAACCCAGTGTCTGGTAATGTCAGTCCCAGACTTCTGGTAGTCATTGCTTGCAAAAAAAATGTGACCAAGAACTAAACATGACTACTCTTTTAATACATGTTAAAACATATTGTTAATCTAAAATGAGGACAATGTACAGCATGTGTTTTCATTTCTAGATGGTTCATGCAATATGGCTGAAAATATCCTTCAATTTTAGCTGATAGCGTACAGTTAACCCCATAGATGCTGTTATTTCCTTGCACTGTTTGTCTTGCATCTCAGATAAAAACAAATGTTGTTTAAGTCTGCCTGCTCTTCTGTGTTGAACAACATTACGGTTTTAAGTTGTCAATAAGTGATCAATGTTAGCCTGATGTAGGACATCAACTCCATTGACCAATGGACTGTGATCATAAAACCATGTCAAGGAGCAGGATGTTCATGTTGTCGGTATTGTTGCGAGAGCAATTTGCAGGCAGGTCATGAGATTTATCCGTGACTCATGAGTGATACTGCACAAAACCGACCAACGTCTCGCACGACCGGACTTGTGTGAAGTCTCTGAAAGGCACGCTGATTCTCCCCAATGATGGGAAGCTCATCTTCCTCATAATCACAAGCCTGAATATGGAAGGGAGCACAATCCACTCAATGGCCCCATATGCATGAAGCCGGAATTAATGATGTGTAATGATCAAACATTAGTCCGTCTAGGATGATTCACTACCAGCCATTTGCATATTCATTTAACATTCACTCTGTGATGTGTGTCTATCAGAAAGAGAGTGAGTGAGACAGAGGAAGAGATAGGAGAGACCTGCCGCCACTGCACTTAGTGTAGTCTCATGGAACAAGACCTGCTGCTATGAAACAGACACATTTTAGGAAACAGCATTATGGCATGGGGGAGGGTTGGAGAGGTGGTGGGAGACTCCAAAGTCACCTCTCTGATTGAAATTTGTCTGTAAGGTTATTGAACGTGAAGGACCAGCCTCAGTCTTCCAGATATGTATATTTGTTAGCATGACCTGCAAAAGTAGACTCACTTCAAGGGGGTATAAGGGCAGTATAAACATGGATCCCTTGGACTTGTTATTGGATTGTCTCATGGTAGAGCTACAGCAACCCATACGTCACGGCATAGGATCACCCCACTTGTGGACTCGAGTTAGCTGCCTAGGACAATGTGATCGCATTGACATAGAATTTTGATAAATTCAGAAAAGCTAGCGGAAGACTATACCTCAATTTTTTCCCTATCTTCCTCTGTCCAGTGTCTGTGTTCTTTTGCTCTATTATCTTAATCTTTCTTGTTCAGTGGCCAGTTTGAGGTATGGCTTTTTCTTTGCAACTCTGCCTAGAAGGCCAGCGTCCCAGAATTGCCTGTTCAGTGTTGATTTTGAGACTGGCGTTTTGTGCGCACTATTTAATGAAGCAGTTAAACATCAGTTTCCCAAACTAGACACTAAAGTATTTGTCATTTTGCTCAGTTGAATCAGGGCCATTCCTCTTTATATTCTGGTTACAGCTAGTTTGCACTGTTCTGTGAAGTGAGTAGTGTAGGGTTGTGGCAGATTTTTTCAGTTTCTTGGCAATTTCTCACATGGAAAAGCCTTCATTTTTCTGAACAAGAATGGACTGACGAGTCTTAGAAGAAACTTATTTTCAGGCCAGTTTTAGCCTGTAATCGAACACATCATTTCTGATGCTCCAGATACTGAACTACTCAAAAGAAGGCCAGTTTTATTGCTTCTTTAATCATTGCAATAGGTTTCAGCTGTGCTAACATAATTGCAAAAAAAATTTCTAATGATCAGTAAGTCTTTTAAAATTATTTATTTGGATTTGAAAACATGTGCCATTGGAACACAGGACTGATGGTTGCTGATAGTCGGCCTCTGTACACCTCTGTAGATATTCCATAAAGAATCTGCCATTCCCAGCTACAATAGTCATTTACAAAGTGAACATTGTCTACATTGTTATTTCTGATACATTTTATTGTAAAACCCCATTTCCAAAACAGTTAGAAAACTTTGGAAAATGCAAATTAAATGAGATGCAATAATGTGCAAATCTGTTATCCTGACCACATATCAAATGTTGAAATTGAAAAAACAGTTAATTTCATAACGCACCACATGTTTTAAATGGGTGACAGGTCTGGACTGCAGGCAGGCCAGATTAGCACCCAAGCTCTTACTACAGGGCCATGCGGTTGTAATACGTGTAGAATGTGATTTGGCATTGTTTTGCTGAAATATGTAAGGCCTTCCCTGAAAAATATGTCATCTGGTTGGCAACATATGTTGCTCCAAAACCTGTATATATATTTGAGCATTAATGGTGCCTTCACAGATACCATGTGCACTAACACACCCCCATACCATGGATGATGGCTTTGAAACTGTGCACTGAGAAGGAGCCTGATGGTCCTTCTTCTCTTTAGTCCGGAGGACACGGCATTCGTGATTCCCAAAAATTATAAAAAAATGTTGATTTGTTAACCACAGGACAGTTTTCCACTTTGCCTCAGTCCATCTTAAATTACTTCAGGCCCAGAGAAGGCTGCAGCGGTTCTGAATCTGGTTTCTATATGGTTTCTTCTTTGCAAGGTAGAGTTTTAACTTGCCTTTGTGGATAAAGCGACGTACTGTGTTTCACAGGCGATGATGTCGGAAGTGTTCCTGAGCCCATGCAGTGATGTCCAGTACAGAACTGTGTCTGATTATAATGCATTGCCGAAGATCATGGCCATCAAATATTGTTTTTTGGCCTTGTCTTTTGCATATAGAGATTTCTCCGGATTCTCTGAATCTTTTAATTTTATGAACCGAAGCTGATGAGTACCCAAACTCTTAACAATTTTATGTTGAGAAATGAAATCCTAAATTGTTGCAATTTGATGTGGGAAGGACTACGTTTTTGAAAAAAGTGACATGTCAGGAACTGGCATGTTGTTAACTGAGAGTGAATAGGGAGAACAAATGCCTAGCTATCCCATGCTTTCCGAGCTCACATTTGACAGTGGCGGGCACTGCAGCAGGTTGTATTAAGTAGAATATGGTGGCTATTTTTTAAACATCACAATATTATCTATTGACATTGATATTAAGTGTTGATTTTATATATGATAATCAACTGGTAAGTGATGTATTTTGCAGTTCACTTATACAGAGCTGTCTTTAAAAGTGTGATTGTGTTGCATAAACAGTGTTGCGTTTAAACTTTAGATAAGTTATTACTTTGTGGGCTGAACTTGATAAAAGATGGTTGCAACAAATGGAAAGCTCTTGGAACCTCATTGGTTTCAAGTTGGCAACCGGACAAAGCGCTCTACCTTAGAGAATACAAGAAAGCATTATTTCTGAAATACACAACATTCCTTGAAATAAAAAGTTCTGGAGGACTCTCCTTTGGGATTCCTGTCCTTTCCCAAGCTGAGCGTTGCTTGCTGGGGCTTGTGTTTAGAGACCAGGCCTTTTGATTGGGCCAGCTTTATGCAATACTCTTGGTTGACAAAGGTTCAGGAGGCTGCCTCTGCCAGCCTCATTATAGGTATGTCCAATTATAAAACAGTAATTGATTGCCTGTTTCCTGCCTCCCTGCTATCTTTTTGCTTGTCTCCCTGGTGGGCTCGAGGTAAATTTAAAATGCACCAAAACTATAATATTGCAAAGTCCCCATAGGTTCCTTATTTATGAAACCCTCCTACTAAAGAGGCCCCTCCTTCCCTGTGCCTATTTACCATACTTCCTTTTTAAAATGCATGGGGTTTCTAGCAGTCCAAAGGCTAAGCCTCAAATTTCAGGGGAACAGCGGACTTTCCTTTAAAGACACCCAATTCCACACCCAGCTGGGGGTCCTTACAAAAGTTTTTAGATACATTTGCACTTTTAATTTACAAATTAAAACCATTGAAATTGTAGACATTCGACATACTTGGCTGGCAAGAATTGAATGAAGTTTAGTGCGCTCGAGAAAGTCATCATAATTGATAGCAGAAAAGGTGCAGTAAGCTCAATTGATAGCTTACTGCTGTTTGCAGTTATCTTGGCCAAGGGCTGTGAAGTAAAGTACTTATATAGGGGAGTTAGCACTTAAAACAATGGGTCGGTCAATCACTACCTCACTCAGCAAGAAACATTCGCTCTTCATGGCCGGCTCTTAAACAGTCCGGCTAAAAGGGATTTTTTTTAACAAAAAATGCATGTATACAGTTATGCCCATAAGTTTGCATACCCCTGGAAAATTGGAAATGTACCATTTGCAAAGATAACATGTGTGAGCCAGAAAGACATGTCTTTTATTTCTTACGAGATTCTCATTAAACTGTAGGTCATAAAAGAATGGCACAATCTTAGAACAAAACATAGCAAAAAACTGAACTGACCCCTGCTCAAAAGTCTGCAAACAGTATCATTAGTAGTCACTGGCTTGTTGTTGTCTCTCTATTGCGCACTTGTGCAATTGGGCTGTGCTCTGCTGGCAATACTCAGCCCTCATTCAGGATGATTGCGGTTGGTGGGTGTCCCTTTGGTTGATGCTTGGCGTTTGTGGGTGGATTGATTTACTGCCTGTTGTGACCTGTCCGGGGCCTCCTCCGGATAGGGCCACAGTGTCACTGGACCCCCCTCTCTCAGCCCCAACATCTTACACTGCTATATTATTGTGCTGGGGGAGTAGGGTCAGTTCTCTTTCTCCATTATAAATCCCTGTAGATCTAAGGAATGCATTTTCAAAATGTTCCCTGTTTTCTGTCGTTTTAAACTTAGGAGGACATGAGGTCTTAACCCACACCTGCGGAGTACCAGGCTTTACTCATTGCGGTCCAAAGTCCTCCTAGTTGTGATGCAGATCAAGACGATACCTGACGATTTCAGCTGCCACTCTGCTGACCCCCCCTCCCCCTGTCTATCCCTGTCCTTCTCCATCTGGTTATGCCTCCAATCTGGACTAGGTTTAAATAGACACTGGGCTTAGCCCTAATGCATTGAACTATTAAAATGTGGACTCTTAATATGTTCACCCGGCACAGCCAGAAGAAGATTGGTCACCCCTCGGAGCCTGGTTCCTCGCTAGGTTTCTTCCTAAATGTCATCTCTCTTAGGGAGTTTTTCCTAGCCACTGAAGTTCATCACTATTGTTCTCTGCTCCCTGGTGTTTAATTAAAGCCTGGTGTTTTGTGAAAGCACATTGTGACAACTGCTGATGTAAAAAGGGTTTTATAAAATAAATTTGATTGATTGATTGATTTGATTGATTAATTGATAGTACTGTGTATTGCCCCCTTTAGCATTAATGACAGCGTGCAGTATTTTGCAATAGTTGTCTATGAGGCACGAATTCTTGCAGGTGGTACAACTGCCAGTTTGTCTTGGCAAAATGCCTCCAGGTCATGCAAAGAAAGTCTTTGTTTGTGTTGCATGAATCATATGTTTGAGATCTTCCCAGAGTGGATCCATTATATAAAGTCAGGAGACTGTGATGGCCATTCCTTTTTCTGCTGTAATCACTGGAGGGTCATCCGCAGCTTTTGTGCAGAAGAATGCAAATTGTCTGACATCCTTTTCTTATAGCATGCTGCATTCATCTTTCCATACATTTTCACAAGATTCCCCATGCCTTTTGAGTTCACAACCCCCGAAAACATCAGTGAGCCACCACCATGCTTCACATTTGGGATGGTATTCTGTTCACTATAGGCCTTGTTGACCCCTCTCCGAACATAACGCTTATGGTTGACCCTAAAGCTCTATTTTGGACCCAATTCACAGGGTGCCAGAAGCTACGAGGCGTATCATGGTGTTGTCGGGCAAATTGTAAATGGGCTGTTTTGTGTCATTGGCGCAGTAAAGGCTTCTTTCTAGCACTTCAACCATGCAGCTCATTTTTATTGAAGTATTGTCGTATTGTGCTCCTTGAAAAAACCACACCATCATTTTCCAGAGCAGCCAGTATTTCTCCTGAGGTAACCTGTGGAATTTTCGTTGTATCCCAAACACTTCTGACAGTTGGCTGAAATCTTTCTTTGTCTACCTGACCTTGGCTTGTTATCAACAGATCCTCTGAATTTCACACTTATTAATATATAATTGATCAGTACTGACTGGCATTGGCAACACTTTAGATATCTTTGTATTTCCATTTATATCCATCATTATACATTTCCATTTCCTTGTAATGCAGTTCTTTTGGCAGTTCTTTTCTGCTCCTCATGGCTCAGTACATCCACGTGTGAGCTAAACAACTCAGTGACTATACACTAGACACTAATTGCAATTTACAATGCCACAGGTGTGGAAAATTCACCTTTAATTGACATTTTCACCTGTGTGTGTCACCTTGTGTTTCTGTAACAAAAATTCAAGGGTATGTCAACTTTTGATCAAGGCCATTTGGGTGATTTCTCTTATCATTATGATTTAAAAAGGAGCCAAACAACTATGTGTTAATGAATGGCATTAAAGGATCCCTATCCTTAAATAATGCATTAAAACTTTTTAACATGATCAGTCATATTCAAAATCAACTGCAATTTGGTTGTAAGAGTTTTAGTAAGGCACGGCTGGTCTGATTGCACTGCAGTATTGTACGCTGAGAACCTTGTGATTATACACCTTACAGCCAACTTACAATGCAGTTCAGTTCAGATATGAACTCTCAGTCTAGAGGTGAGAGGTAATGTTGTCCAACATATTGCTACAAAATTGGGTGTAATTTTTTGGTTTGCTTCTAAATTGCATCACAGCCGCCATGTTTTGGAAATGTATGTCTATTGTAAGTCCTGCAGGCTTGAAACAAAGCACACAGCTCTAGCCGTGCACTCCACTTCCCTATGGTGTTACAATTCAGGATTCGTCATACCACGTTACTCTCAACACACCCACACCTTAAATATATGTAGCAACCTGCCTATACCCAAACATTACCGGTTGGAGATGCTGTTTGTAAATTCTATTGTAATTCTTCCGTTGGATCAACTAAGAGTTGGCTACTAGAACGGTGGTACTTTATCAGTCAAGTCTAGCCAACCATGAGCCCTTTCCATCCGTCACTGGTAAACATTTTCATTAGGGTTCATGTACCAATTATTAATGATGATATGTCTATGTCCATAAGAAGTTCTGTCCAATAACAACCAATGGAGATGATTGGTGGGTACAAAGGAAAACGATAGCCTTACAGTAACTGATTTGTAGTGATTTGCAGTGGTACTAGACTGTAGATTGACATTGTCATCAAATTCCTTCAGCAGGCCCTATATCCAAATTGACTTGCTGTTGCGATTGCGAACATACTTTTTGATAGGTTGAATGGTCTCATATGTTTAGTTGAACGTTTTATATCATAGTTCCAGATGGTGGTAAACTGGGCAACTAAGAGCGTCAAAGTAAGAGGCTAAACTTCTCTGCTTCAGCTCCGATTGTGAAAGTCTGAAACACTTGTTATTTTTATTATTTCCTAATAAGCGAACAATTCAGACCTTGACTGGGCAATGAACTCTAAAGTAGAAAACCTCTTAAAAACCACAGTGTTTTGGCTCTCCAAACCTGGAGTTGAATAGCCCTGTTTTAGACCATATTGCACCTATTATTTATGGAGACACGGTCACGTGACACCTGTGCAATTGTTTTAGAAATGTCTCCCATTGATAAAATATGTGTAACACTATAGCCAAACATAATTATTTAGAAATGCCTAGCAGTGTGTGAAATTCGTTGGCTTTAGCACAAAGTCCAATTTTCTTTTTGCTTAGCTTTTGGACTGTAGTTTGACTTAGGGGAGAGTCAGGTCATGTTCATTAGGCACCAAATAAAAGAAAACTAACTGAATCAGAGAGGGACTATAAAAAAGAGAGGGACTTGTACAATAAAAAACAATTGCTATTCTGTTCTAGATTTTATGTGTTCCCCATTTTGGAATATCAAGTTCAAAGCCCTGCTTCATCGAAACAAAAACCAATAGACTCAGGGAACACATTCACCGACCTACCTCCATTGAGCTCACAGGGACCAAAATATGTCACAAGGAACCGGTAGCTGCCGGAACATTGCACTGCCCACTGTGGGACCCCTGGGCAAATCCATGAGCAGGATTCAAACCATGAGCAATAACTCAGTTAAATACAAGGCATTGTCTTTATTTCTTGTGCCATTGAGGGTCCGCCAAAATATCTGAAATGTTCTTGTTCGAGGGGTCAAATTGTTGAACAGGGTCCTAGCTCATTTCCAATCAACACATTTACCCAAAAATCTGAACACCAGGCCATTGGGGAATTCACAGATGGGCTCTTGCTAAGCTAGGCTTTGAATTGAAGGACATTAGTGTCTCAATGTGCCAACACACTTCGAGTGACTGCATCTAATGTTGTAATCCCTTAACTGACGTGCCTTTTACTGAGAGAAAGTGTTCATACTTGTTTTCCAAATGAGAAGGATTCAACCCGTGACTCTCTCTCTCGCGCTCTGATGCCTAAACAGAGAGAAATCAACGCAGGAGAGGGAGGTCTTTGACAAGCAGAAATAACCGCAAGACTGTTCGAGAGACACTAGATGCGCGCACACACTCCATTGACGCCGTTCGTTCAGATCTCCATATTTAGTAGCGAGGGCCGCGCTCTGTTTATGACACACGGATTAGGCGAGAGCACCAGAGCCGTCATCTTCCGACAGGCTCCTCAAGCACGGCCTTGATACTTCATATCGTCAAGAGGCACAAAGTTCTGCGCCGGCTACTTGAGTCAATCCACTGCAGAGAGGAAGAGAGGGAGAGAGTCTGCATTTATCTCTCAATTAAGATCTATCCAAGAGCATCGCCACTGTCTGCCACAGTTTGTACACAGCCAGCGAGACGGACCCATTATGAATAGAGACACTGCCTTGTGTGGTCTCATTATTAAATAAGTACGAGGATAGAAGGATGGGACGGAGAGGAGGCAGACAGTTTTTAAGCCCCGTCGGAGGAGACGCCATGCCCATTAGAGGCCGAGCATTAACAACAGTAGAGGGTTGGGAGGATGAAGGAACTGAGACAGCCAAGAAAAAGAAGACCATGCAGTAATTATGGTAATATTGCCACCTTGTTTACATGGTCTGTATTGCACTACGGAAACTGTAGTTCAGATCCATTCACATCAAAGGAATAATAATAATATCTCTGAACCAGGATCGTATTAATACGGGCAAACAAAGACAGATGGTTTTAAAATGTTTTGCAACGGAATAATGCGTGTTGCTTATTGAGCGGGCACTAGTAGCCCCTTGTGTTTTCAGTCCGATTTCCTCAGTTTGTGCTTAATGAACGACACCTAGGGGTCAAGGCATTGCACATCCTTCTGAAGGAGTATATTCTCTGTACATATTATTCGTTTTTTATTTGAATATTTTTCAAACACACTAACGAGACACCGACTAGAACACACAAAGAAATGATGAATGCTTACAAAACCACATCACTTGACTTCCCTTCACCCTCAGTGTAAACTGTACGACATGATTGGACATAGCAAACACAATATGATACAAAACGAATGGCCCGTTATTGATGCCATTCATTAACAAGTTGACGGCGCTTAGTTATTAATTATTATCAATTTGGTTTAAGTACACCAGAGAGCTGTGTGTAGAGCCCTAATGGCCAACCAGTAGGAGGACTAAGTCATTTTGAATTGTGTCACCGAGCCATTAAGTCGCCTTTGAGGGAAGTCGTCAGCAATCTGATTCATCTAGACAATAATGAGCCGAAGATGAGCTCATCAATTTTACTCCTCCAAGCAGCACGTCCTGGATGAAGACAAGCATATTCAGCCTCTGCCTCTCTCCGTTTTCTCCCTCGTCTCTCCTCCCTGGTTTCTCCTCTCCTTCCCGCTACTCTTTCTCGCCATCTCTCTGTCACCCTTCCTCTTTACACACTGGAAACCCTCTGGGCCCTGCCTTCCAGTCCCTTCCCCTTGTCTCTCTCTTCATCCTTCTTTCCCTCCCTCTGTTGTTTCACGCTCCCTTGTGTGCTCCCGATCTCTCTCCCTGCTTCTGTCAGCAGACAGCGGTGTTGGTGTTAAAGTGGACACGTCTCCAGCCACTGTGACGCCTGGGATTCCTCCCTCTCCGCAGCAGCTCGCAGGGAGACTGCCGGCTCTCTGCTTCACCGCCCCAGTGTCTGTCTGCCTGTCTGTCTGTTCGTCCGTCTCCCATCTTCTTCCCTTCCTGCCTGGACTCCCCTACTGTATTCTGTGCGCGTGCCTACTGGCTCCCTAATTGCTAGATACGTCTACAGAAAAGGACACTGCTTTTGACCACGGCGCAGCGCACTATAAAGGGATCCTTTACTTCCTCACCAGTTGACTCACTGTCACCCCGTTCTATTTTCACAATGGTTGTGGTGGCGGCTTCCTCGGATGCGCAGATAGCCTGCTGCTCGTGCGCACATTGTCTACACATGGCGCAGTGTTTGCGCCAGCCTGAATATACGAAGCAGGCTATGGCTAACGTAATGGCACTTGCATCTCTGGGACTGCGGGTTTGAATCCCAAATGCTGACAGTATGAATATGTACGCACTCTCGACTGCAAGTCATTCGGGATAAAAGTGTCTGCTAAATTATTTATTCAAATAAACATTTTGCTGTATTGTTCCATGGGCCTAACAGCAGCAAGTAAAATCACATGGTTTGTGATTGCCAGACAAGAACACCACCTTCAACTGGTTACTTGAAGCTCAGTTGGAGGGAGTATGACGCCTGCAACACTAGGCTTCTGGGTTTGATTCAAAAAATCAAACCCAGATAATAAATAGGGTTTGAACGTGTATATGAAAATGTAGTCACTCAACACTGTAAGTCATTCTGGATGAAATGACTGCTAAATGACTGAAATGTAAATTCACGGCATGAAATCATTTATATTTTGCCAGTAAAATAGCCTTGGGTTTCGGTTTAGGCCAGGGTCCCGTCACTATTTAAAAGCATTGCTATGTTCCACAATGATCATTGAAGACAAAATCTCAGCGGCGGAGTATTTTGCGAGCTGGGGAACTCTGCTGTCCTTGCGTCTCAATGGTGGAACCACACTTCCCCTTAAAGCTAGGATGGCAGATCTTTACAAAACCAGATGTTTTAAATCAATTGGAATCTCCTGAAAAAATTTAATATAAATTTAATGAGACATATTTGAGGAATTTTGTAATGTATTGTTGACAGAGAGAGTGGGAAAATATGTTTTTATTGAAAGAGCAGGGGGCTGGATTGAAACACATCCAGCAGGCGGCATGTGGACAGGAGGCAGTGGCTAAGACTGCTGCACCTCTTGAGGACACAGTTTGACGTTTTCTAGCTCAGTCACAATGCTTTCTGTCCCTGAGGTTTTCAAATCTATTCTTTTAAGCTCTATCTTCTCTTGTTAGTTGAACACTAGTGGTGGACAACTTTCTTTGTTCGCTTTCTTTATTCACTCTAATCACTTATAGTAGCCACTATGAAAAGGGAATGACCATTATTGCGACTCACTCTCAAAGGGCTATCAGATCACACATAGTCATCCATCTGTTATGTGCTATCCCCCTTTACCTCACCCTGCACAACGCAGACTTAATTTCCTTGATTGGGCTGTTTGTCACCGGGCAGATTCTCCATAACCAGCACTTAATGGCTTATAAATGGTAGAAGTAATCGAGTACTTTACCTCTGTGTAATCAAGTGAAACCGTTACAGCAAAGAAGCCAACCTTGGTTAATGCAGTGACTGATCAAAGGAGGGAACGAGGAAGTGATGAAGACGGGAACTGTGCGATGCGTCAGAAACAGAAAACTGAGGGAGATGGCTCTGAATGACATCAAGGCCCAAGCCCGGTTTAACATTAGCATGTCTTTGAACGAGAGAACCAGTGTGATGGCTCCAGGTTTTAGAACCTACACGGACCTGCAGTGACAAGACACGTTTTCAAGATGCTCTCTTAGAATTCCGACCCCTTTACACAGAGGAAATGACACCGTGCAGAAGCTCCCATTGGGAAGGCCCTGATAACAATGCTTATTAGGATGAAAAGGGAGAGAGTTAAGTTAGCATGGCTGCTCCTGTGCTGCTAGCAGGAGTTTAGTGTTCAACTCTCAGGGCTTTACATTTAAGGATCTAAGAGTCCTAATCTTATTACGGGTATTCCGTGTGTCTCTCTGTCCCCTGTGTGCAATGACACTTAGAAGTCAGACGTACTGTACGACAAACTCTCACTTCATTAAACCATACCTGGGCTCCAATTTAATAGGCTGCAGATGTGTGGAAGCGAGTCTGCAGCCTATTTAGATTACACAAAAGAGTTATTGATAAATGCCTTAAAACACATCAGAAATGTATCCCTCCATCGTTAATTGAAATGTTTTGCTGTTCAAAATATGCAACCTACTTGCTAGTCAACGTACTTGCTAGTGTTTCGTCCCACGGTAACTGTCATTACATCTCGTTGGTTGTTATTGTTCGTTCGTCTGTGTGTGTTTGTCTGGGTTTGCTTGTGTATCGTCTTACTATATACATTTTAGCAGAAGGGGATCACAATACGTGGTTGTTCTATCCCCCTCATTAGAATGCACTGACTGCATGTTTCTCCGCAGGCATGTGCACATATAGATCCCCAGGGGAGATGGCTTGAGTCCCTGCCTTTTCTCCCTCGGTCTCCACAAGAGCACGTTTCCGTGCTTCTGCAGCTCGCGTTCCTTCGACTCTCATCAACAGCATGCTCCAATGGGCATGCCTCGTCCGTCTGTATGACACGTTATGCAAGCTGAGACAATCGCAATACGCGACCCTGTTGCTCTGGATAAGAAAAGCTTCTAGTAAAATGGGTTATGTCCATAGCCTAGAATATACTGTAATGGAGTATACTGGATTATATTTTATCTGTTTGCAATAGGTGCATGCAAGTTACTGCATTACTTGCATGATGTGATTTTCTATTTTTATATAAACGATATCGATTCATCATTCAGGCAACCGCATTTGATTAAACAAAAATGTGGAAGACGTGGTTGATTTGACACGAAACGACCCCCATCCCTTCGCTTTGAATCGGATGGCCCACTGTTAGTTCGGTTGAATCCTTGACATTCCATCATCTCCCAAATCATTGAATTCATCATCTCCCAAAATGTCTTTCAAAACGAACCCATGCAATCCCGACCTACGCGTCGATTGTAAAGTCAATTGTCATTCCTCTCCGCTTCCATCACCATCTGGTCTGTGTCTGGTTGTCAGTTGCCATCATGGTGCGACAAGACATGACTAAAGAGTAAGAATGCAGGATTGATCACCAACCCGTCCCACCCAAGTCACCCATTTTCCAAAAAGAAATCGATTGGCGGATTGCTTGTAGTCTGTGGACGTAAGGCTGGTTGGATAAACTGCCAAATTCTCGAAACAATGTTGGAGATGGTTTATGGTAAAAAAAGAACAATTAATTCTGTAATAAGGTGATGGACCTTCTTCATGCATTCTAATTGCAAGCTCCTTCAAAGCTGTAGACACCTCTGGCATTGTCTTGTGTGACAAAATATCACATTTTAGAGTGGTCAATATTGTCCCTCGCAAAAGTGGCACTTGTTTGTTGAGCTTGCCATTTAATCAGCTTCTTTATATGCCCTACCTCTCTGGTAGATGTAAAAGCGTGACAAAGGAGACATGTTCACTAACAGGGACGTACATAGAGAAATACTTTTTTTGTGTAAATGAAGAGTTTCTGAGATATTTTATTTCTACACCTGGAAGATGGGATCAACCCTTCACTTGTCATGTTTGTATTTTTATTTATCGTAATTACAGTGCCTTTTGGAATGTATTCAGACCCAACAACTTTCCCCTAATATTTTTCATGTCACAGCCTTATTCTGAAACTGATTTACTTGATTTGACCCCATAATGAGACCCTTTGCTATGACACTTGTTCAGGTGCATCCAGTTTGAACTGAATATCCTTGAGATGATTCTACAGCTTAATTAATGGGAGTCCATCTGTGATCATTTCAATTGATTGGATTTGGAAAGGAACACACACCTGTCTATATAATATCCCACAGTTTACAGTTGCACATCAGATGCAAAAAAAACCCAGGAGGTTGAAAGAATTCTCCACAGAGCCCCAAAAGAGGATTGTGTCTAGACACAGATCTGAGGTACTGTAAATTTTCAGCAGCATTAAAAGTCCACAATAACACAGTGGCCTCCATCATTGTTAAAAGGAAGAATACTGGCCGCCCAGACAACCTGAGCAATCGGCAAAGGGGTTCAGGGAGGTGACTAAATACCCAGTGTCACTCTGACAGAACTCCGGAATTCCTGTGTGGTGATGGAAAAACCTTCCAGAAGGAGAAACATCTTTGCAGCACTTCAGAAATCAGGTGGAGTGGAATATTGGTTTCATCAAACCAGAAAATCTTGTTTGTCACAGTCTTTAGGTGCCTTTCTGGCAAACTGCAAGGGGGCTATCATGTGCCTTTTACTGAGGACTTCCATTTGTCCACTCTACCACAAAGGCCCAATGAGGAAACAAATTCATTTAATACATTTTACAATGGGTTAAGGATTGTAAGTACTTTCCCAATGCACTGAATACTTGTGTATTTGTTTCAGAAAATAATGTCTACCACAATTAGCTGTTGAATTGGAACCATGAAATGCATCTAAGGTGATCTGTCAATTCAGTGGAAACCCAAATATATGTTAAGAATACAAGTTCTCTAAAACATTCAGAATTGATCTTTAATCTGAATGTTGGTGTTTTCAAAGTATAGTGTAAACCCTTTTTGAAAAAGAAAATATAACCTATTGTGTATTCACTAGATGACTGACAGGGGGCACTGTTTTGAAGTCACTGTCTACTGTGGTACTCAAGCAACAGCAACCAAAGGACATACTGTAAATACTAATGTACAGCTTTAAATTGAAATGTTTCAATGAAAAAACAACATGCATTTAATTTGCTTTGGAGACAACAAAGAACTTTATATTTTTGCTGATTAAGTACTGGCTCTGGTTTAGTTAATAAAATACTGTGTTGTTTTAAAAGCATGATTTACAGTGACAAAAGTTGAAGTTACAATGAGAACATATAGGTTTCTCACCTCTCTTCTACAGAACCAACTCCGTATCGATTAGTATATTAAACAGCAATTGATGAACAGGCCACTATCCAGATCAACAGAGTTACGGTTGAGAGAGTCAGCCGTTTTATGTACCTTTCTGTTCATGTAGCCGAGGACTTGTCACGGGCCAT
This sequence comes from Esox niger, assembly GCA_016801105.1. Classification (NCBI taxonomy): domain Eukaryota; kingdom Metazoa; phylum Chordata; class Actinopteri; order Esociformes; family Esocidae; genus Esox; species Esox niger. Next base: position 57,658 of record JACXGJ010001237.1, read on the forward strand.
CAACGCTGCCAGTGTTGTCAGGTGCAAACAGCAGCTTGACTCCCTAAGGCGACTAAAGAAGTTTGGTATGCCATCCTAATCCCTCTCCAAGTTATACCTCTGCACCAGTGAGAGAGTCCCGACTGGCTACATCACAGCCTGTTATAGTAGCAGCACTGCACAAAGGCCCTTAAGAGGGGAGTTTAAATGCTCCCACCAATCTAAGCTCTTAGATCCCACCAATCTACCAATCTCCCACCAAATGCATGAATCCAATGTGTTGCAGTAACATAATCAAGTACACCATGTACTGTTTACTAGATTACCATCGGACGGACAGGCTCTGTAATGAAGCACGACAACCTATATCAATGACAGCTTCTATTTGTTAGCCATGATGACTGTTTCACACTTGAACTGCCCTGACTGTGCACACTCAGGGTGGGCTATGGGCTGTACTGTATTCACTGCCCATTTTACCTTTCTTACATTTTTTTGCATTTCAAAGTCTGATACAAATGTACTGTATTTGTAAAAAAATGTATAATCTCAAATTTCTAAATATGATTAAATATCTAAGGGAAATATTAAAAATGTTTGAAGGGAAAAGCAAATGTATGCCGTAGGTAAATTATATTTTTTGCAAAATTCACCTTCACTGTTTTGGCAGGCCTGAATGAGTTCATATTGGTAAAATGTACTAAATTAAATATTATCTTACAGGTAGTAGATAAATCACAGTTATGAATCAGGCAATAAGAATAAGTTGCTTGCAGAGTTGGGGAGTAACAGATGACAAGAATTCCATGACATGTAGGAAACTATTTGTTAGATAGCTGTAACATGACGCTGCTTTCAAGATAAACACTTTATATGGAATTCATCTGGATATTTCAGGAGAAAAGGTGTCTGGAAGCAATGTGATTCTGCTTGATTTGCATCTCAGAAAATTATGTTCATTAGTTACCATTGGCTACTGACAACATTTAATTTTAGTTAAGAGTGCAGGTGTATAATCACTGTTAATTTCTTTAATTAGCATTTTGAAAATCCATCGCTGGAGGTACTATTAATTGCAGGTTATATTGGCGCTGGTAAAACTGAGTGGGTGTTTGTTCACAATTGCGAATGCACATTCGTGTGCCTGCAGTTTCTCATTCTCAACGTTTTGACAATGTTGGTGCATGGTTGTGGAGATAAACATCAGATTACTGCAGATTTATAGTATGCCCAAAAATCTGTGGATATCTTGATTTTTATTTACAATTATGGCTATAAGCTTTTCAAGAAATGTATGTTCATTTCAAACATGTTTTAACCAATGAATAACATAAATAAAACACAAATAACAGAATAGGTTAATGCATTAGATTTTGGGTTATGTTAGATTAAAAAGTCAGTTTCAGGAAGACTGAATATCTGACAGACCTGTGGCCTGTAATGTAGAGATGGAGCCCAGTCGTATTGAAGTAGAACACTATGGTTTAGAAACCAAAGGCACTGTACATAACCCATAAGGTAAAATGCTAATTCAGTTTTTGGCCAGTTTTCTAAACTTTACCATTGATTGATCCCGGAAAACGTGTTCAATTGGTTATAAGCTGTTCCTATTTGTATTCTAATGCTGCTTGATATTAAAGTAATCTAAAAGAAATATGATTAAGTTACTGAGTTTGAGTAAACAAAAAATGGCATTACTTATTACAAATGTGGACAGGTAACTTGTAACTGTAATGGGGTACATATAGAAATGCATGATCATGTTAATTATTATACGATGTATAGGGTTTGAAACCACCCAGACACAAAGCCATGGGAATATTTTTTGACAGGAGATGCTGTGAAATTGAATGGATATCAAACACATGGGAGATGCGTGCCTGTCGGACATAATGAAACACAAAATAGAATTTTTGAAATGCGTTTTGAAATGACAGTTTAGTTTCAAAAAGAGAAAATAGAAAATATATGGGGAGCATGGATCAGGAGCATGAGAGAAGAGAGAAGGTTAACTTTATTTTTACTATGATTGCAGAGAAAGCAATAAAACAAAAAAAAAGTGATTTAATGTTTTTTTTATTATGTTTTTTTTGTGTGCAGAAATGTGGTGTGTAGTACACTAATAAATATCTGAATGCTGTTCTACAACCAATATGTGACAGAATTCCTGAACAGGGTCCCATCTCAAAATCTTTGTTTGGCTTTTAATTTATTTTATTAAGGTCCAGATTCAGAGCTTTGTAATGGTATATAATACAATACTGTTTGATTAAGTTATGGGAAAGATATGCTGCTTAAAATGTTGATAATCTGCTCTACTTAGTTGTGTGAAAAACATTCTTAAAGATTCACACTTGTCAGAGAGCTGGTCTTTGTTTATGTGCATGCGGTGTTGTTCAACCGATATAAGACCTTAACCCCACCCAGCCATTTCAAATGGGGTCACTCTGGCCTTGTACTAAACTGGCCTGGTTGGTTTCTAATAAACATACTATATCAAACCAAATAAAATAAAGTTTTTTCACATGGCTTGATTCATCAGCTATGAACAGTACAGTGAAAGGTAAAGTAGCTTAGCTGCAGGATCCATAATAAATAGTAGCAGCAATGTAAATGCAGATTCAACTTTGAGTGCAGTTCATTTACCAGCAAGCAACTGAAAATTGCAGGTAAATAACTAACTGAACAATTAGGTAATTACTCTTAGTCAACCTTGGGTCCTGTTTTGTAGTGCTTTTGAACGTAGCCCTGTCTTTCATTATGATCAATTGATTTCACCTGTTTTAGTCACTCACCTGGTCTCATCAGCTCATCGTTAAGTTCAGTTCATTCTGTCTGTTCCCTTTCCTCACTTGTTTGGCGAGAATTCTAGAGGGCACTGTGTAAAGTACACATTGTAGTATATATTACATGCATTATATAACATGCATTACATCCATTTTAGTAACTTTCTCACATCACAAAGAAACTCCTTACCTAGCCCATGTATAAAGGTTTTAATTTTTTATTGAACTATGAAAGCTGGGAAACCCTTACTAATCTCCTCTGGCTGACAATCTTTAGCTAAAACATGAATATAGGCACTCTCACTGTAAATGAGAATTGGATCTCACTTGACTTACCGGGCTGAGTTGAGAGTAACTAAGTAAAAAAAACACAAATACAATTGTATTCTATTGTAATTTTTATACAAAAAGGATAAAGATACAACCTATAAATTTTATTACCAAATGAATGAAACCCTGTAATGACTTGAGATACTTCTCAACACCTAGGAACAATCATTGACAACAAGCTCCACTTAAAAATAAACACTGAGCACATTCAATACATTTCAACAATGTTGATTCAAGGAAATATTTTACAAATGTTATAGAATCCACCTTATTTGCTTTAGCAAATAGAAGTCTGAACCCATTGAACAGTGTAATAAGAATTGGATAAAACCCGGAATCCCTTAATAACATAACACACACTAAACAACCGGTATGCTATAGCTCTCTACTATCCAGATGTGTTTGTTTCATTCTCCCATTAAATTATAAGACAGCAGCTTCTAGATTTTTATGCCAACATCTATAAAACTCCTTGACTCCTAAAGTACTTATTTGATTTGTATATGTGCTATTAAGTTTTTACCTGTTGTTTTGTAGGATGCTTCTATGCTTTTATCCCTTTATATTGTAGCTTACCGTTTGTGCTCCCTTTCAGTTAGTCATTCAGTGCAGCACATGGTGAGGGGGGCTGGTTTACGGAAAGCAGTCACTGATTTATTTGTGTGAAAAAAAATGCGTTGTTTCTTTTCCAATTAGTTAAATATCAAGAGACAGACCAAGACGAGGAAGGTTTTCAAGCCCGGTTTGCATTCTTAACCATTCTGTTTTTCTTATTATGTGGCTTTGTGAATCGATTACCACCAAATCGTTCGCTTAACTGTTCACGGTTTGTGTACCTACCAGAGTTAAAACCTGTCATGAATGTATCAGCCAGCCCTGTCTCTCGTTTTGTTTGAGTCAGGTGTTAAAGTTGAAGCAGAAAGGGAAGGGGCTGGTATTGTGTCTCTACTAGGGATTGGTGCATCCAGTTGCTAGGATTCCCTGAAAGACACCCACATTTTCTGTAATGTAGTTAGGGAACCCCAACACTACAGCTTAAGGATTGTTGGTTAATTTTGCGGATGCCACCAAGTTTTCCTGCCGCTACCCTCTGCTTTGTACGTCCCCTTGACCTTCCCAGAGCGCCATGACCTTGCCAAAATCGGTTGGCTTGACAAGTTCATTGGCCACTTCAAGGAGGGATTGTATAAAGTGATCAGTAGATAGCTCAGAAAGAGCACAAACCCCATATCCAGATTGTAGACAAAAGACTCAATTTCTAAAACCCTGAACTATCCCTTTAACTGTTAAACTGTGTACAGTGGCCCAATTCAGACTTGTGACTTTTCACAAAGATGAACGTATTTTGCGGACATGTCTGAATCCTGTAGAAGCCAATAGTTATCCATTTGAAAGCCCCTTCCTCAACTTTGCACAATCCTGATTCATCAGAATAATAAACTCTAACGCTGGAACTACTGCTGCTCAGAAATATAACTCTCGGTTGGCCTTGACAGATTCTAACCATTTAATCTGTCCACAAGAACCTTTCCCTGACAGATAAATAGGCCCCCTAAAGTTGAATGACGCATCCGCAAGTCACTGAGTGAAATCATTTTGAATACTAAATGTCTCCATTTGCGGCGACGTGCAGTTGGGAAAGGCAGTGAATAGCAAAACCCACCATTCGATAATCTATCAAAATCACTGTTATATTGGCCAAATTTAAATAAGAATGACCCATTTTGTATAATCTTTTGCTCTAGTGCTCTTTTCTAAATAATTCAGTAGGACTTTATGTTCGAATAACTGTAATGTTCTGCAATTGTAAAAAGTGGAGGGAACCCACCTGACTCTTTATCAAAACTGTATCCAAGGATTCCATTTGTGGTGGCACATGAACACTTGCCATCCCCCGTTATGTCACCTCTTTGAAGCAGAGATGTGAGATCACATCCTGTTGTCTGAATATCTGATTGGAAGATGTTGTTTTTCACTCTCTGGATCTTTGATTTCAGCTTTGACACCAGGTCATCTGTATGTTCTCTGCCTACCTCTTTGAATCAAACTTAGATACATTCTTTGTTTATTAAGTACTATCTTGCTGTTAAGTGTTTTCATCGCCAGCATTTAGTAAACCTATTTGAGCTACAAGACCATTCTCGTAGTCCTTCTTGCCATGACGCATGTGAATATGTTTTGCATAATCATATATGGCTTTCAATAAAATAAATACTTATTTGAGAAATGATCAATCTACTGCACACTTGCATCGAAATCTCAGGAGAGGTGCCAAGGAGTGAATTGATGATTGCCAAACGCAATGGCCTTAATTGAAATGTATTAAAATCATTGGCGCACATGTTTCAAACTCCAATCACTGTTGATGGACAGGATATGCATAGTGCTTTGCTTTATTCATTTAATTGAGCTGGCATCCCTTAAATCATTATTGGATGAACACAATGAGTATAACTCTGTTATTAAAATGTGACATGCTCCATGATTAAAAGTCATGACATTCAGTACAGTAAACCATCAGAGATTGTCGTTTATCTGCTGGTTTTATTTAGTGGGTCGATAACATATATTATATAAATAAGAAATGATGCCATTGTTTTGAGTAATTTCCCCAGATTTTCTTTTAACAGGAAATATAACAGGTGGTGGCCACAGACAATTGAGCTCTCCTTATCCATCCTGACTGATTCTTCTCTAGTTTTCATTTTGCTAGTGTCCTTGTCATTACTGGTAGAATTGGGTGGTACCTGCAACCCATTCAGTTTGCACAGGCAATTCAGCTTCTCCAGGATGTCACATCCATACAGGCCATTGCAAGAAAGTTGTCTCCCTGCTGTGTCTCCCAGTACAGTCTCAAAAGCATGGAGGAGATACCAGGAGAGGGGCCGTTACGCGAGGAGAGCTGGACAGGGCCATAGTAGGGTATAAACCCAGCAGCAAGACAGGTATGTTCTCCTTTGTGCAAGGAGAAACAGGAGGAGCACTGCCAGAGCCCTACACAATTACCTCCAGCAGGCTACTGGTGTGCATGTTTCTGACCAAACAGTCAAAAACAGAGTCCATGAGCATGGCATGAGGGCCCATTGTCCTCTGTTAGGACCTGTGCTCAAAGCCCAGCACTGTGCAGCTCAATCATGTGAGCACATGTGACAGACTTGAAAGAGTCTGAAAACGCTGAGGTGAACGTTATGCAGCCTGCAACATCATCCAGCACGATCAGTTTGGCAGTCGGTCATTGATGTTGTGAGGAGACATATCGTTGGAGGGTCGCACAGACCTCCACATGCTAGCCAACGGTACCCTGACTGCTGTTAGGTACCGGGATGAAATCTTCAGACCCATAGTTAGACCTTACGCTGATGCAGTGGACCCTGGATTTCTCGTGGTGCAGGACAATGGCCTGATGTGACCAGCGTGTGGGGGCATTTCCTGGATGACATAGGTATTGATGCCATTGACTTGCCCTCACGTTCCCCAGACCTGAATCAAATTGAGAACCTGTGGGACTTTATGTATCGCTGCATCTGACACCAAGTAGCATCACAGCCTGTCTAGGAGCTCACTGATGTCCTTATACAGGTCTGGGGGAGATCCCCTGGGACACCATTCGCCGACAAATCAGGAGCATGCCCGGATGTTGTCCGGAGTGCATACAGGTGCATGGGGGCCATACACACTACTGAGTCACATTATAAGTTCCATGATGAAATTCACGCAAGTTGATTTCAAAATGGTTGGGGATTTTCGTTTCCATTGAACGTTGTTACGTCATTTTGTTCTCAACAAAATATACAATGTACAGCAAAGATTATGATCTGAAATATATTTTGTTAATCGGGATCCGTGTGATTTTTTTCCCTTAAGTCAAAGTCTTATCAAATGCACCGATTAGCATAGCATCATTCTCAACAATGAAAGTATTGTAACATGGCACATGACATCTACGCAGTAAGCAGTAAGAAATATGTTACGAAAAAATATAGTAAAAATATACAATGTAAACAAGCAGCAATTTCAAAAAGTGTAGAATGGGGTATATGGAAAATATGGATTGAAATATTTAATATTATAAATGTAAGTGTAATATGCCTACGAATGGTTCATAAAAATATTGTAATGTACATTTAATGTAGATAGAATGTCATCAGAGCATTTTTCATGTGATCAATATGATCATTGATCAGTGTTGCTGGTTGAGAAGCTTTATGGCCTGAAGAGAAGAAACTGTTTGTGAGGAGGTGCAATTTTTTTTGCAGCTGTGTAGTATTAATGTACCTAGAATAAAATTGACAATATTGTGTAGCCTATTTTTGGTTCTTATCCCCTTGTACATTTTTGTTAGAAGTACACGACAGTATGTTAGCACACTTAGAGTAGTCATAATTGAAAAGTAAACCTGTCCAACTCTGTTCTTAGCACTTCTCTAATAGATATGGTAATATACTTTCCCTGAAAAGTATATTCCAAATGCTTCAAAAGAGACTTTTTAATGTTTTGATATCTTTGAATATTTTAGACTATATTTGCAACTTCCCAATGACTACTGAAAAACAGTTTTCTTTAATTATTCTGGAAAAATTTACGCATTTATACTTTCACAAAAAAAGTGTGTCCTTACATTTATTTTGGAATTAACACTGTGGAATTAACCAACATACTCTATAAATATTACACAGTTACAAATAATACACGTTGCGGAGGAACACCCATTCACTGTATTTAAGAACTGAAACACTGAGATCTATTCAATCTGATTTATTTAAATCCATGCAGAATGACCAAATAAAAAAACATGACAGAATATATATATTTTTTTTTTCTCAAGTCCATGACATTATCTTCCAGTAATAACTTTAAAAAAATTCAAGTGTACAGTATTTTCATCACAATGGTATAACATAGCAAGCCCTTTCTGTTGTCCGGTGGTGCTGTCTGGTGGCTTTTCCTTGCATACATCCACAGCCCTGATTGAGTCCAGAGCTGCAGGGAGCTTCATCGACCATTCCCTGGTCTCAGCTCTTGAGTTGCCGTTACACCATTTGAGGTCCTTGATGCCCATCCAGGCTTTCGATGGCCGTCCTGTGGGGTCCCGTTCCATTACCCACGTGACCCACCCCCCCCCCCGCTAACTCTCACCATGCTATTGAGAGGGACTGGAACTGATGGTGATGACGTTGTCTATACACCCCATCATCTTGGGTCTTCTGTTGCTCCAGAAACACGACCTTAACATCGCCTGGAGCAAGTGGAAGATACTGGGATGGTCTCCGGAGTGCCAGAAGACCTTCCTAACCATCACGTGTGGAGCTACGTTGGTGGAAAGACTGGAGGGCGCCCTCCCAGCCAACAGCCCACCTGATTACACTGACATAGGCGGGTGTTTTCTAGTGAGAAAGCCAGGTGTCTCCCTCCTCACCATTCCTGAAACTGTGCCATTGACCTCATGCCTGAAGCCATGCACTCCCGAAGCCGGATCTACTCCCTCTCTGTGGCCGAAAACAAAATGAAGGGCAGATTCACCAATGCTCCACTGCTGCGCCATTTGGACCCGCTCAGGGCCTTCACGGTCAAGGTGGATGTGTCTGAGCTCGGGGTAGGGGAGATCCTCTCCCAGCAACACAGGACTCCACCCAGGCTCCATCTCTGTGCAAACTTCTCCAAAAACCAACTGCTACAGAGAGGAACTACGACATGGGTAACCAGGAGCTACTGGCGGTGGAGTTGGCATTGGTGGAGTGGAGACAATGGCTCGAGGGTGCTCGGGAGCCGTTCACAGTCCTGATGGACTACCAGAACCTAGAACATGTCAGCGCTGCACGGCGTCTCGACTCCCGCCACGCCGGATGGACCCAGTTCATTGAATGCTTCCAGTTCACCCAGACATACCGACCAGGTATGAAGAATGTCAGGGCGGAGGAAATCTCCTGCCTTCACGACCAGGGGACAGAACTGCCTAGGGACACTCCCATCCAGCTCCCCTGCATCCTGCATAACTTAGCCCCATGCCATGGACAATTAGCAATTAACTTTTTGATATTTTCTCAAATCAGAACTAGTTTATGCATTGACAATTATGGGAGGGGTTGGTGTACGTTAATGTTGGAAGATTACTGCATTCTCGTGAACACTTTATTTTGCAAGATGTTTTAACGAATACAGTTTTGGCATCCATTTTATAAGTGCAGCCTGCAGCCATGTGTCTTGTGTGGTTATTGCCTGGCGACGCACAGTCTGTCACGTGTTAATGCTTAATATATAATAGTCAACCATCTCCGGCATAACTCTTGATTTAGATGTCTCTCTGAAATGTGTTTCCACAACCCAGACCAGTTAGTGTTTTCTTTTCTATAAAATGGTGGCAGCTTAGTTGCCAGTAGTGTTTATAAGCACTTTATTTTAAAACAGAAAACTGGGAACATATTTATTATATATATTTTTTTAAATTAATCAAACATGTATGTAGACTATTTTTACCATATTCCTCTTATTCATTTTTCACTTCAACCCCTCTCTTTCTCTTGCAATTTTCTTTATTTTTCATACCCTCGCTCTCTCTTTACTCCCTTCATTCCCCCCACTCTATTTCTCTGTCTTTATGTCACTTCTCTCAGGTTTGTTCGCAGCAGGCACCTTGGTGCCAGCACTTGTTGTGTGGCAGGGAAATGTTGACAATTTCCCTTCTCTTGCCTTGTCACCAAACAACATTCTGTCACACTTCACTACCAGCTTAATTCTCAGACATCCCTGTCAAGAACTGACATTTTCATACCGCTTCTCTCACTTTGCTTATTTTTTCTTCATATTCAATGAATTTATTCTCAACTACTTCCCTGTTGTATTGGCTGTCTTGTCACAGGGTATCGATACCTCTGACAGTACTGGTGTCCTTTACCTTGACTAGGATACCTTCTTGACTTGTTTTGTCTCCCTCTCTTGGTTTAGATAGAGACATTTGTCCATCTTTGTGTGTGCTGGCCATGGCTGAATCATTACATTGATTGGCATTGTGTGGCCAATTTCAGTTGGCTCCATCGGGTTTCTCGTGAGACTTGCAAATCAAGACATACTGTACAATTGACCTTCAAGACTGTTGGAATTATAGCGAATTGTAATGGAGGGGGTGGGGGACATAGACTATATATGGGAACTGTAATGGGGCGCCACAAGCCTTTGACTTGATGAGATTAAATATGCTTTCCATGTCCTCGGGCCTGCTCATTTCCTCCCATTACATGTGGAAGCAAATCTCCGGCTCCCTTCTGGTTTCCATTTTAGCCACACTCGTAATGACTCTGCTGGATCGATAACTATAAGGCTTCATTGGCTTAATTGACTGTGTACTTAACGTTTTTGTTGAATATTAGGAAATATCCATTGATTTGCAATATAGACAGCACCATCGTAAAAAGGGAGACTGGAAGTATTTGGATTAGCACAGCAGTGCCCTGTTTGCCTTGACTCAAAGGTCTTCCGCACATCAAGTTTCTGGCCTTCATGTGGGTTTCCTCTTATCATCTAAGTAGGTGACGAGAGGGACTTGATCCACTGGTTTGGAAAAATAGCCCCTGGTCTGAAACAGACCAAGAGGCTGGCCTCTGAATTCGAGATCATAGACTAATTCGCTTAGCCGCCGCCCCTGAACTCCCTCCCCCCAACCGCCTTTTGGTTCTGCGTCTGTGTATCCCTGGAGACTTCTGCTTGGTCTGCATCCATCATCACAGAGTCTATAAAAAAAGAGACAACATACGGAACCGGGAGGAGACCTGGCGGTGGTTGCACAGGGAACGAGGCCAAGTTGGCCAGTGAACAAGAGGTACTGGGTCTGATCGGGCAGAGGGAGCTAGCCACTAGGCTCCACTTGGCTCAAGATCACAGCGGTCAGTGGGGACACTGCTGGATGGTGTTGGATCGGCCGACGGGCAGAATGTGTGGGGGGGATCTCGGATGCCGGGGAGCTTGTTGTTGACCTTAGTGACAGTGATAGCACCACGTTCGTCTGTGTGAGTGTGTTCCAGATCCACCCCCTTTTCCTCCTCCTCTACCTCACACCGACCCCGACCACACTAACTGATAGCTCTCAGAGCTGCATGACAGCTGCCCTACTTAGAGAATGCCCCGCTCATTGCCCACTTGCCTGACACTGTGTGAGGGTCATTTATAGTTAAGCTCTAAGCTATTTCAGTCTAAAGCAAACTGTATGGTCTACGATATCCATGCTGCCCGGCGTGGTTACAGGAATGCATAAACTGTACATTCATCTTACTTTTGCAACACTTTAGGTTACTGTAGAGCGTAGATTAATCAGCATTAGAAAAATTCTGCCAAACCATTTAGCCATTCCAAGAGGTTCAGCGGGGCTATTTTGTTGTTAAGGAATCTTTTTAGCTCATGTCTTTTTTGTATGGGAAAAGCACAGTTGTGGGGTGAATGAGTCGCTATTTAAAGTTTGAGATGACAGGCACCGTATTGATCACCCCAAGAGTTTTGTTCCTATTAAACGCTGCCTGTTAGGTCGAAATCACTCCAAAACTCTTTCTTCTCCTCAGGATTTTTTTCTTTCAACTGGCACTTCGGTGCTTTTTCACAAGGCATCTTGTTAGCCGCAGGATTGCAATAACAAGAGTTTTTCTGATCTCGATCCATCTAGCACTTATTCCTTCCCTTTTTGTGATTTCTACTAAAGTCTAGGAGGGACGGACACTAATCATGGTGTGGGATAGGCTGCTAGAAGAAATCATTACGGACCGTGATAGGAGTTGAAGACCTGCTGTGCCTCTGTCACGGTAAATCTTATACCACTAGCAAAGTAAAACCAAGGGTACGTGCTGTTCTCCAAACTCATGTTTCTATGTGTGAGAGGAATTTTCTTTTTTGTGTAACTGCTGTATGACTGCCTCCTTGCCACTCACTCCTTGTCACTCACAGATACTGACAATGAAAAGTCTGTTACCGACTGGACCCTGCGTAGATTCTACCCCCAGGCCATAAGACTAGGCTGCCAAATGTCAGTGACTATCAAATGTCCCCCTTCTTTTGCCCTACCCCTTCAGCGTTGAGAGTATGTTGTGCACACACTCAAGACACATTCACCCATACGCATCAGTATGAAACACATTCATTGACACGAAACACAGTTAGCACTCAGCTCATTGCTGCTGCTAATATTTACAAGACATGTGATGCTACCTCTTCCTTTATGTACATCAATTTAAACAACCCGTAACCTTACAGTACTCCCTGCAAATAGCCGGGTTACCGTTTTTTGTATGATTTTGTATTTATTCCCTCTTATTGTTTTTTTGGATCACTATGTATATAATCTTTGTTTTAATATTTTCTATCAAATTTTTATTATGTATTCACTTCAATTATCATTTTTGTAAAGTAAGCTTTTCTTTTAGTCAATGCCTGTTGCTAATAAAGCATTCGCCGAATACACTTATTTTAATTTGAGAGTCATCTAAAATGTTATTGCCTTTGTTCCACTGAATATCAATTTCTTCCATAAGCTCCTTCAATTTTGGGTTGACCTAGTTATGCATAAATGTTTGTGTTTGTGATCAGGACTTTTCATAATAATAATAATAATAATTCATTATATTTATATAGAGCTTTTCAATGACCTTGGTGATATTTGCGTTTTGTGTTGGCGTAGGAACAGATGTGAGCCACGCGTCAACTACCCCATCCCCTTTATGGGTGTTTGAGGACTTTTATGCTAAATGCGCTCTTTGGCATCACTTCCCAAATAAAGAGGGGGAGACAAGATGAACCCAGCAGATATGCCACGTTTAAGACACCGATTAAACTCTGTTTGTCCTACTAATTGTCTTGTTATTTTCTGACTGGGAACAATTAAGATGAAGAGGGTGACTTTGTCTTGTATTACCCGGTCTCCAAAACAACTTAGCTTCAATTGCGTTGCCTTTTCTGGCCCATACCCACCAATGGCATCCTGAAAGTCAGGTAAGACTGTTAGTGCAGGATTTCAGGACCAGCTTGCTAAAGTCAAGGTCTAAGCCATGTGCACCAACCGAATAAGTGTTCGTGATACAGACAGCATCTCGTTCTGACCAACCACACTGATGAATCTCATGATTCATTCATTATGCTTTGCTTTCCAGTGTGTCAACAGCTGGTCTTTGAAGTGATAATCTTAACATTGAAGGGAGTCCTTGAATTTTTCTCTTGATTAAATTGGTTAATGGGAAATGATCTCTGTAATTCAGCAAGGAGGAGTTGCTTAGACCTCCTGTTAGTTAAACTCTGTCTAATAAATCTTTGGGGGAAAAGGCGAGAAGAGTGAAAATAAAAACGTTCCTAGGAGCTCATAGCTAATTATTTCTTGAATGTATTTACATTCTCAGCTGTAGATGTTGGTTGAGTGTTGAAGTGGAAATGTTAGAATGACAGCTTTGGTCTGATTGACAAATATTACACCAAATCCGTCTCTGTCCTTCTTTCTCCAAGTGAAAATAACATTATTTGGGACATGGATGTGCAATATATAATGTATTATCCACATTATATTAGATACTTTGAGGAAGCCAAAAAGAAGAAGCTAAGCCAGTTGATATTCAAAAGACAAATGTGTGAGTAATTTTTGTGTGAATGTAAATACTCTTAGATATAGGGTCAACACATTTTTTATAAATATATTGATATTTTCGACTTTTTTGTTCTGCCCACATTGTCAGTGTTGAGTTGTTGGTTACAAAATAGTTAAAATAGTATTATCTCTTTGCACTGGTGAAATAAGATATTTCAAGTGTTTGTATAAAGGAAGTCCAACCAACTTAACATTTATTCTTTAAAAGCTTCCATCACTGTAGAATTATTGTTTGGATTTAGAGGGATTTTCACCTTGAGTTTATTTACAGAAGGTTGAAATCGTAGTTATTCTGTAATTACACAGTGTGGGCTAAAAGAAAGAAAAGGGACAGCACCTGTTTAATGTGTCTTGCTAACAGATGCTTTCTGCACCATCTTACATAAAGTGGAGCTATTTGATGGTACTTTTCAAGGTCTGATAATACTTTTTTGCCTGAAATTATGAGAAATAGGCTCACGCTTTCCAACTGTGATTTGCCAGGCATTTACTGAAGGCTATCTTAAATAGGACTACCAAAAAAAGGCATATTGAAGCTTCACCTTGACATTTTGGGTAGACTTGATTGTGATGAAATTATGAAAACAACCTAATAACAAAACATGTATTTCAGTTCCCATTTTTTGGGTTTTCTGCTGTGGCCAAGGCCAACATGTTTAACATCATGTGACCTGCAATTCGGAAGCCTTTTAACAGATGTCCACACGAACAGTGTCAGTTATTTGCTATAGAAAAAAATACATTTTGGCTGATTTACAAAAACATGTGGGTACACTTTAAGCCTACCAATAGTGATGACAAATTAAATTGTTTGTACAACTGTGTAAAGTCGATTTGTCAGGTCTGCAATTAGTGGCACAGTTAAATCAATAAATCCCTCAGAATTATAAATAAATCCATATTTTATCCATTGAACCTTATTAAAATCCTCTTAGTAGAAATCATTGCTAAATCACTAGAATAATGTTTCAGATTTTTCTGTGTACATTTAAAGTACATATTAACACTGCTGTTATAGGGCTCCCCCGAAATGAGTCATTGAAGTTCTCCAATTGGTCTATGCTCTAGTTTTTAAGCTTATTTCAAGCTTACATTAAAAGAAATCTGTTAAATAGGGGCATTTTAAACATACACATATGGCAAAGGCTTAATAACATAAGTATTCTCCCCAGGGTATTTAATCTAAAAATGGCATTCCTTTTTTAAGTAATCTGTAACACCTCTCTCTTGACATGCAGCATCACCAACACATTGATCAAGTACAGCTATATGTGTTCATTTAAAACATTAAAGGGGTGTCATTTTTTATGGCTGAGATGTAGGGTGCATCTCAATTGGCACAACAAACACAGACCTCTAATGCGCCCTACTTAAGGGTCTAACGCTACAGTATATATAGGAACTACAGTGCCCTGTCAGGAGCAAACAAAGTATACAATATTAACTGTAAACTTTTGTCATCAGGTATCATGAAACAAAACACAGGCGAAATGTCCTCAAAAGCTGCGATAAAACAACACGTATTGTAGACACAATGACACAAATGGCTTTGTATGAAATTGATCTTGATTCACGGAGAGTTATAAAACAAAATGACTGCTCTGTGAAAGTCTCCCTTGGTTTGCTGGCATTGTGCTCCCATTGGAATATACAGTTTGTTTTGGCTGGCTTCAAACCGGAGCCTTGGAGGCTGGAGGCCGGAGCTGATTCAGAAAGAAAGATAAGCTGGGCGCTTCATAACTAGGGCATGTGGTCTCCAGTGACCTGGTCCTCTGCCTTTGGCAAACATATCATTTTTATTGTGGCCCCAGACAGTTTGAAAAGCCAGCACTCGGAAAGCTCCCTGTAATGATATTACTAATTCCTGGACTAGGGATTGAACACAGACAAATAAGAGTTTGGTATTCATCTGTTTATCTTAATGTTTGCATATCTAGCCATTTGTACATTGATTCCTGTCAGTAGTGATTGTTACTCAGACTGCCCTCAGCAGATCATTTCACCGTTAGAATTGGGAAAGGCCCTTTTACAATACAGAAACAGAAATGTATTAGGTAATTAAGAAAGTAACATGGAGTTTTTGCTTACAGACCAGGAGGTTGATTTCAAACCCACACTGCAACAGTACATGTGCACCAGAGGCACGGGCCCAGAAATCTGGACTACCACAGGTCACAATACCTAGCATTTGCCCATTTAGCACTTGCCTGTCTCAAGTTGCCAGACTGTCATGATCCCCACCCACTACAATAATCTGGAGTAATCTGCACTGCCTACGAGCCTGTGAGAAACAAGCTGCAGCAAGTGCATGCCCACTGCTCTGGAAATTTACTTCCCTTGCTTGTTGGTAAATTGATTGTTACCACTCCAATATGACCCACCCCAAAGAAAATGAATTAGTTCTGCAAAGTATGGCTTTTCTCAATCTTTTTTGGTAAATAAACGATTCCTAGACACAAGTTCGTTGTCCGTTGAGTGAAACACTGAGAGCATCCATTAATTCTAGTCACCAAGCATTGAGAGAAGCTTGCAATTTGCTTTCACTACTGTAACTAGCTGCGGGAGCTAAGTACTGGCACTATGTCAACATGATTTTCAACAGGGTCAATAAATATAACAAAATTTATAAAACTGATTTCAGTATTTTTCTAATAATATTATTGATATATTTTTTACACTGCACATTCACACATTAGACAATTGTATATACATAATAAAGACAGATATATATAGTTAGCATGCAGCTGTCAAATCATGGTCTGAAATTGGAATAACAGATTATGATCATATTACGGTATTACATAGTGGTATGTATTTGCTGTATGCAACTATGTAACTAGTATTTTGTTACTGCATTCATTGATGTTTAAGGAAAATAGGTATTCCTCTTTGTGGTTACCCAGCGCCGTAAGAAAGCTCTGGAGAACTCTCTGAATGTATTACCTAGATTAAAACATTTTGTGTTAAAATGTTGTGCAGTGCTGTGCAAACGTCTAAAAGTAAAGCAATTTATCTAAGTATATGTATTTATTTATTTGGAAAAAATCATTACACCCCAATTTTCCAGAAGATTTTGATGAAGCAAAATATATTTTATTATTCAGCATTTATTATCCCATCAATCCCACACACCTTTGCCTGAAATCCCTAGATCATGCCAGATGACTCTGCCGAATGCTGAACAAGCTTTTAGCTGGATTTCCTTCTGTCCCTCAAGGAAGTGACCGTAAAGTGTGTAATCTGACACAGACAGCTTGTTGAGGCCTATCACTGTGTGGTGCTGTTTTTTTGTCTTTTACTTAACCAGTTTCTTTTTGACATTTCGTGCAGTTATATGATATTCTCTTGACAATGCAAAAAATGTACAAGCTATGTCAAAAATCACAAGGTATTTTGAAACAAATGATACCACGATTGTGGTCAATTTGGAAGGCAGTCAATTCAGGTAGTATTTAAAATAAAAATGTTTCACATAAAAAAAATATGAACCTCCTGAAATGACTGCATTCAATTAAAACTGAGCTCAATCCTGATAGAAAAACGCCCACCATTTTTCATCTATATTTTCTTGTCATCACTGAACAGCGATGAGTGCACTAAAATGTCCCCACTGAGCAATCAAGCATTTTAAAGGTATTACACCCACCAGAGTTTTTTCCTTAACTTCATTAAAGCGTGTATTTTTAGGATGGATGCGTTTGGCGGTGGCTAGACACACCCTTGGTCCCGCTGCACGCTCGGCTCTCCACGTTTGGTTGACTCGGAACAGCTGTTTCCCCCAGCCTGGGGAAAGGCGTGTCGAGTCAAGTTGTGCCTCCTCCTGTCACAGGCTCCTCACCTCCCAAGGCGTCTATTAAAAAATGCTAACGCCTCTGACACGCAAACACATATGCACACACACACACACACACACTTTAACTCTCACATTGTTCCCCCGGCGACAGGTAGCAGCATGAACCCTTGTCGGAGCTGGTTGTGTGGTTGATGCTTCCACGGTTGGAGGGGCGATCTGGTATCATCCCTGGGCTTTCGCACCTGAACTGCTCGATGCTTCCGTGGAGTTACACGACTCGTCTGTGGTCCCCTCGAAGGCACTGGAGATGTTTCACCTTCAGTGTATCAAACCCCGTCTCAAATGCCTTGAGGAATATTGATTAGTCGGAACACTCAATGAAAGCCAGCTCGAACATTGGTTATACTGTTGTTATAATGTACTGCACACACATGCTCAGACACACAGATGGTAACACACATGTTTGAACACAAAAAAGGCACACACAGATCTGCGCACCTCTGTAGATGTGGGATTTTATTTCTTATATTGTTATTTCATTCGAACAGACTCTTGTGGTGAAACACAATGTACCCACGTCTCCTACTACAAAGCAGCAGAACAACAGATACCTCCGACTTTCTGACAAGGACCGCAAGAGACATGTGGGCTGAGCTAGTGAAATTAGTGACATTAGCGAGTTTAGCTGCCATGGTGTTTGCTGAGATCTGTTTGGAACGAGCTGGGGTTTCTCACATTCAGTCCAGGCACATGAATAGAGAGGTTCTGTTAAGCGTCAATAGATCCACCTCCAGTTACTGCTCCTACGTACTTCGTGTATGTGGAACCTGAGAGATGATTCTGCAACTTAATTGGATTGAAGACGGCATCCATTATTAATCAATCGTTACACAGTGCCTATCTCCTTGGCGTGTGTCAAAAGCACCTGGCAAAACCTGGAGTTCAAACTCTCATTTGGCCTGCGACTCCGTCACCTAGAGCTGCTCAAGGGTCACTAACACGACAATGTCAATACTACAGAATTAGCCCCAATAAGAACAACATAAAAGACTAGCACTGTGCCTCCCTGTCTGCTGGCATCACACCCTGTGCCAAACGACATGTCTCCGGGATGGGCGACGGCTGCAATGCATCCTGGTGTTCACAAACTGGGCCTCTGCTCACGACTACATCTCCTTAAATTAAGAGTTGTGAGGTGAGGGGTATAGCCAGCCGACTGGGGCTAATTAATGTCTACATGATTGAGCGGGGAACACACCGGCGTGATAATGCAAACCTGCAACGCTGTCGGAGTGCTCCAGATATGATTAATCCACTCCAGCACACCTCTGTTACAAATTAAAACAGCTGCAGCACATCCTTTCTGTCAAATACTGCTACAAACAAAAGAGGGAGTCATTTTTTTGTGGTAATTACAGGCTGTGTTGGTTGCCGAACAGATAAAGACTCATCATCTGGGCAGCTTAGTGACAGTCCCTTCATTATTTTTTCGGACTCTCGTTCTTTCCATGTGTCCATTTCTCTGTCTCTTTTATTCTCCCTCACCTTCAGCTCTTCCTTTCTGCTCTCGCTCGCTCGCTTCCTTCTCGGGCTTTGCTTTTCCTGCGTCTCTCTCTCTCTTTCGTTCTAACTCCCTCCTGGCCTCGCGCATGCCGGCGTCAGGGGGGGACTGAATGTTTCTTCTCCCTGAGCCGTGGCTGCCTTGATTGTAACAGATTGGCGAGAAAGGGGGCTATTTGAAACTGGGTCTGTGGAACACAGGCTTTGAGGGTTGAGGTTAAATGGGATTGCTCTCTTTAAATCATTTTGATGACCCGGCACAGCTGAGTCTGCTGCTGGTCCCAGTCGCTCTAAAGCGTATTAAGGGGATCCGAGATTGAGAAGAAACCCCCAGAGTTCATCGCGGTGTGTGCGTGCATGTGCGTGAACAAACAAAAACACTCACACACAGACAAACACACACACTTGTTTACCTACAATACAGTGGCTGAAGTGCAGGTGACAGCGTGGAGGTCCCTCTCCAGGCAAAAGGCTGTAAGTGATTTGGGCAAATTAGGTCCTGAGGAATTGGAGATTTTCCAGTGAAATGTTTGTGGTGAATTAGGAAGTGAACTCCAGACATGGACTGGGGACGATGTAGCCGAGCGTTGCGGCTGAGACTTCTATACTATTCTGTTTTTCAATTACTAATACTACTCATTCAGTTCCCTTCTTTATTTTCAGTAACATATTCAGACATATTTCCACAAAATGCTAATACAAAAGTTTAACCAGATAGGTAAAATACTGTCAACTGGCTGTCCCTCTAAATAATTTATTTTTAATGTTTTGTCATTAAGCAGACCCTCTGTCCAGATCATCTTACACATTAGGAGCCAATACGGTTAAGTGCCGTGCATAATGGCATTTCTGTATATCTCTTTGTTTCCATGATTAGAACCAGCGACCTCTTGATTACTGTCCCAATGTGCTAACTGCTAAGCAGTCACCCTCATGTCTAAAATCTACAAATAGACACAGCAGGTTACCAATCAATTCTATTCCTATTGATTTCTTTGAAATAATTTGATATTAACAGCTACGGTGCCACCTCTTATATTAGGAGCCATGTGAGATCCATCTGCACTCAAAGCCTCTTGATCGCAAAATGAACCCCTGTCTTTTATTGCGTCCTTTGTGAAGCGTCTTTGAATGGATTGGTTTCACGCTGTTCTGCACAGCAAATATGCGTCTTGTGTTTTTGCTTGGGGAGATTAACAAACATCCACCATGGTGACTTCTTTTAATGTCAGTCTGCATTTGATACGCAGCGCTCATGACCGGGTTTCGATGGAGATTAGATTTTTGCACAAAGCCAGTGTTAACGCAAAATGGAGAGGGTGTCTATTATTGAGAGGGCACACTGGCTCAGGAAGCACATATTTACACACACACATATACACACACACATATATACACACACACACGCACTCTAACACCGTAGACGGAGAACACAACCTCCTCTTGAGAGGGGTGTAATAGTTATCTCACATGTTGTGCTGAACCCCTTTACTCTCTCCATTCCTTTTACTATTTGTCTCTACATATTTTACTGCTTCCGTGTATCCACATTCCACAAGGACCCTTAGTTAGACGCTGATGAACAAAGAATGCTTAAGGTAAAAATCCAGAAGAAAGCACGGGTGTGAATATGAGAACACAGACTTGTCACTGGAGTCCACAACGTCACAAGCGTATAGCGCATCAAATTATGATGCAAGTCGATTTTTCTCAAGCAAACATAAAACCATTCTGGTGAAATGAGCCAAAGGAATTAAAACAAAATAGGCAATTGCAATGGAATTGCAAAACATATAAATAAATAAAAATATCTTTAGCATTGAAAATGTTATGCGGAAGCCAAAGTAATTTTTGGGCTAGTGCTTATAAAAGCCTGTGTGCCTGAAAACAATTACATTCTACATTTGATATCATTATTTTTTATTATCATTGACAGTGTCATCATTGTTGCACAAATCAGCATTGAATGACACAGTACATGGTTAGTGCTTGCTTTGTTTTAAATCAGGTCAACAGATTGAATGGATCCTTCGGAGAAAGGCCTTTTCAAATTCTTTATGGTATTTTGATCTCATTAATCTTGGGCTATATGGTTTACTTCACATACCTCCCTCATATGGTTTTAACACTATTTTGTGGTCTTACTACATTGTCTTTTTATTTTTCAAGTAAACTTTTTCCTTTCACAATTTTGTGGCATCCAGCTTGGGACTTTAGCATTGCCTCGTTACAGCAACTCAACAGCAGATCTCAATAAGCCACTCTGCTTCATATCACACTGCTTGGAGTAGAGCATATTCCCACTACCGCGGACAAAGGTTGAGCCTGCAGACACCCGACATACCACAAGGAGTCGCTACAGCCTGACGAGAACAGGCAATCCTGTCCAATGTGCACCTCAGGCGGTGCTGAGCCGACGCAAAACACCTTTTGTTGGACTCCTGCACACCGTTGATATGCCATGACCGGTATCCAAGCTCCTGGCTGCAGTGACACGGATGCACGGCGAAGCAGTGACTCAGACCCCTGCGCCACTCTTAGTTTGTCTCTCTTCCTCTCTCTCTCCCCACTCGCTCCAACCCCTTGTTCACCGCTCCCGTACGTTCGACCGTTGCGTTGTTTTAGCTGAAACAAGCGAGCCCCAGCTGCACGATAACCTGGAAGTGGTAATGGAAGGCCTGACCAAGCCTTGTCACATCATCCCCCCTCGCACCCCTGGGGAAGGGACAGAGGGACAGTAATGGCCGTGGCAGCTAGAAGCGGCCGTCACTTCTACTCAAGTGTGCCAATGTCAATCCAGCTATATTGATCCCTCCCTGTGTGAGGTACTCAGACGATTTCCGACACAATCGTCCAACTCTCTTACCCGCGTACATCATTTTTTTCTTGTTGTTTTGTAACCTCGCCAGGGTAGACTATAAAACAAGACCCTTTGTGCTAGCAACTGGTTTATATGATCCAGGGTTAGGCAATCAGATGTTGTGTGTGTTTTCAGAACATTGTAGTCAGTTGTACGTCATCGGTTGGTGTGCTCCTTTCGTTCCAGCCTCTCAATTAAAGATATGCGCGTGTGTGTGTGTTTGAATAGGTGCGTTCGTTTCTACATTCGTCTTATGTAATAGACAGGTTTATTGCCATTGTCAGGTTTATCGCATTTTGAATTGTACACCAGTTTACAATCGATTAAGAGCCTATCTTGAATGCAAACCTATCTTCAGTGCAAGAAAACACACCTCAACAGGTATTCATATTGTCATTCAATGCAGACAATACCCGCTCATCTATCTTTATTCCTTTTGGTTAGAAAGGACTCCAAGTTTCCCGGGAAAGTCATACCATAGAAGTTGTCCAAGGTCAAGTGGGAGCGATTACTACAGCACCCGTTTACACCCTGCAATGTAGCTTAGATTACAGCAATGCATTCTGGCCCATGTAGTTGGGCGGAAGTCAGGCCTTGACACCTAGCTCCCTCGATCTCTCTCCATCTTCACAGATCCCTCATAGCAGGGCCCCGGCTTTACTGCTCATTTGTAGTGGCTGTGGGGGCCGACTATTACGGGCCATAACTCAGCAGGGTGATGAGGGATGAATCCTAATGTGGATTCACCACCACAACCGGCGGTATGGTAGAGAACGACAGAAAGAGGGGTCTCTAATAGTCAGGGAGGCCCATCAGCTTTTCCTTCAAATTGATATTTTCGCTAAATGGAAAATAGCTGTCATCAGATCGGAAAGCTAATTATTAGCATTCTACTATATTCTAAAAAGGCTTGTGTCTGTAGCCTCCCTCCCAGCCGGCAGCGGAGCCAGCCATCCCGGATCACACTGTCCTGGCGCACGGTGTGTTTATGGTTTCGCTGCAAACCTTCACCGAGAGTGTGTATTTTATACAGAATATCAACGAAGGTTAGACCAAGTGTGGAGAGAGAGGTGTGAGGCAGTGACATGTGAAATAGAGGGCAGCCAATGGAGCCCACTGCATTGCAGATGTACTACGCCACGCCACTGTGTGAAAAACCACACTCTCTACGCATGCCATCACAATGCCGTGTGACAGTTGGTTTTTGGACAGTGTCATTAGGACTAGAGTGATTTGAACATCCTGTAACTACTTTGCACAACGTAGCGATCAAAACATGCAAACATAATGCAAATTCATGACGTTTTCGAAGCTACCTAAATAGAAAGAGGAACCACGTGTATAGCGGAGGCCGTGCACACATTCCAAGGCAGGGACAAAAAGGGGTTCTAAAAATTCACTGATGGCTATTTCAATGCTGTCATAACACATGGCACTGCCATCAAGAGTTATAGTCATCCCTGGCTTTGTGAGAGGACCAGAATGATCTCATGCCATAGATTCTTGGGACTTGAATCGTCTGTCATCATTACATGATTCGTAGTGCGGATATGAATCTAGTCTTCTATCCCATATTTCTTTTCACTGTCTTTCAAAGGACTTTTATGGTGGAACTGAAGCCCTTTTCTGACTTTTCATAGCTTTTAAAGGTTCTGTCAACATGTTCAGTGATTGGTAGTTTTTCGTTTACGTGAAGAATCAAAAGTCAGTCAGATTGGCATTTCCATGCACTATCAGTGTTGTACCGTGAAGAGTGTATAGGGAAAAGGAGTTGGGAAAAGAAGAGACTTTATTCCTGGGATTTGTGATAGCAACTGGCCTCGGTTCCCCAAGAACATAATGTTTCCTGAAACCCCCACAATCCCTTCATGCTGGAACAAAGATGTCGTAGCAACGCTGCTTGCGCTGTCGCCGCAAACCGGATATATATGAAAATTATATTATTTTCTCCTGCTTTGTAGAAGGAAAACAGAGACCGATGGCTCTATTTAAGAGCAGAGCACCCTGGGTAAAAAGGAAATATTGAATTAATGTTTTTTTTTAAGGCGAAAGAAAAGCTGTCAAATTTGTCACTTTTCAAATGACATACTTATTAGTGGCTAATAAAATCCCTCTGAGCTAAAGGAGCCGCATACATCAAGGCTGCCATATAGACGAAAGATAAGATGTCAACCGAAGAAAAGAGGGGCATAATTCTATACATCTTCTGTGCCTTTATTAAGCCACCTGCTTTTGACTAGCATTGGAGCTGTTGTTCCTCCTTGAGAACTTATTCATTAGTACTCGAATGCCAAATCCTGGGTTTTAGAGGAGCAGGCACTGGCCAATGTCTGGTGTTGTTATCAGCTGTGCAGAGTGGCTTTTGAAAGGCTATAGCAACAGCATACTGCAATAACCTTCCTTCTCTCTAGTCTAAATACTCGGTTTCCCTTTCTAATCTAATTAAACTTTTATTATCCAAATGACCTATTTTCAATGTTTTGTGAAGACCAGTATATCTTTCTCCTGTAAATTTCCTTCCTCGATCCAATGAAACATACATCTCAAGAAGTGTACCTTTGAAAAACATTACATGACAAAAACATGAACCTGGTTTCTTCCGTCTAGTACAGAAACAGTTTTTGTGGATGTAACTAGGGACTGAGCGTTAGGTTTCTGACAGTTGCACGTTCTCTGACTGAAATGTTGCATGTTGTTCCGTGAAATCTAAATACTGTACCATGTATCGTTGACACACACACACACACACACACAAACACACACACACACACACACACACACAAACACACACACACAGGCATGCGCAAACCTGCATGGTGCATGCATGCTCACACACACACACACACACTCACACACACACACTCTGAAATGGCTCTGTACCCCTGAGGGTGTAGACTGCTGTGTCTTGTCATTGGCCACTGCCACAAAGGCCCCGGTGAGTGGCATCATGGGACAAGTTAACACTAAAAGTGTACACACTAAAAGTGTAGTAAAACACGGGAAGGCAGGTTTTAATTGGCTCCCCTGTGCTTGCATCCAACAAGAGAATTGTTTCTTTTTTACAGTCTGGCCTACCATTGGTTGCGTCCCAATCGACACCATAATACTCCCCCTGTAGAGCTTTTCTGTTGACCAGAGCCCTTTGAGTCAAAAAAGGGCACTGTGTAGGTAACATGGTGTCATTTGGGACAGTACCATTGTATTGGAGGATCAAGACTGAATTCCCAAGCCAGCTCTATAATGATGTCATCTTTCCTTATATATATGACACAGACACACACACATATATATATATGTCATTTTCCTGTGACGTGTTTATCACTGTCATAAAGGCAGGCTAGTCACAAGGGACAAGGGCAATTAAGATGTAAGCCCAAACAAAATATTGATCTAAATGATCCATGTATTGACTGTTAAGTCAAGATTTAAGTTGTGACTTGCATCACTTTTCCAGGATTATTTTGGACAGACATTTCAAATTGTTTGCCATCATGCTCTGATCTTAGCATCAACCATGTGCATCAATAGCTTTGTGAATAACCATGTGATTTTAATAAATATGCTATACTATCTCACCTTTCATCTTTTACACCCGCACTGTTTGTTTAAACACCAGGACAGGATAAAGCCATCCTACGGTATTCAGTCCTATCAAATGCCTTCATATTCAGACAGATAGAGTGTTGTTATTGAGACATGTTCAACACAGAGCCAACCTTGCGTGGATTATATTAACACATTGTTCTCTCCTGCAGTTATTGCTTACATGTCTTAATACAGCCAAACATTTGCCTGCTGCCTTCGTGAACAGACCACCCTGTTCCACGCCCGTCCTGGCCCCCGAACCACATCTCGAGGACCCCCAGGGCCCCTGCCCACCAGCGTGTGGCACCCCCCAAGCTCTGAATAATGCATAGGCTGACTTTCAGCACTTGGCAGTGTGTTAATGAATCAATTGCTCAATAAATCTGGAGCCCAATCCCCA
>JACXGJ010001238.1:0-89807 GCA_016801105.1 Esox niger
AACCCTGACTACAGCCCACCAACCCTGACTACAGCCCACCAACCCTGACTACAGCCCACCAACCCTGACTACAGCCCACCAACCCTGACTACAGCCCACCAACCCTGACTACAGCTCAGTAGCCCTGACGGCAGCCCAGACCACAGCCCAACAACCCCTGACAACAGCCCAGCAACACTGACTACAGTCCTACAACAACACTGACTACAGCCCAACAACAACACTGACTAGAGCCCAACAACAACACTGAATACAGCCCAAAAACAGCGCTGATTAAAACTCAACACCAACATGGACAACAGTCCAGCAGCCAAACCCTCCTAAGCACAGAGCATTGTTTCTGTAACGTTGGGTCAATTCTGAGAGCTGTTATATGTTCAACATGCAAGCATTGAGTAAAGCAAACAGGCAAAGCAAACTTGTTAAATTACTCACTGCTCTGTGGCTAATCCCTTATCACAACAACATCGTTGGTAGCCCTCACTCACTGTTTTGTGTGCTTGTTTGTGTGTGTTAATGTGAGTCCACACAAGTATCTCCTTGTTACTCCAGCTCCAGGAAGAGCACCAGAAGGTCTTAACGCGGAAGGACTTCCAACTGCAGAGCCTAAGTCTGCAGACACGACTCCAGCAGAAGTTCTGGAGCCAGGAGAGGAACCTGATGGTGCAGGAGTCTCAGCAGCTCAAGCAGACCTTGCTGCTACTCAGTCTCAAGCTACGCTGCTTCCTGAAACAGTGGCGGCTGGGACGCAAGCTGGACACCGAGGCCAAGGATGTCCTGGAGGTACATTGCCCTTTGAATAAAATGCTTTTTAGCTGAATATTTCAATTGGCTGCCTGACTAGCTAGCTTGCCGTCTGACAGACAGACTGACCTACTGACTAATCTAATGACTGACTGCGGGTCCCTTCAGGTGAACAGTCTGAAGGACCTGTACCTGCTGTTGGAAGAGGAGAGTCTGGCCTCCCACCCCCATCAGGGAGATAACAAGATGGCTGCCTCAGAGGAGCATCCCATTAGCCCAAGCATCTCTAAGGAGCTCTGCTTGCTGGAGAAGAACTACAAACAGGTACAGGCTATTCACACAGGAAAAGAGTGAGTGTGGCATATATTAAATAGTTCTCTATGACGAGGGCATTCAACAACATTACATTTTCTCTATGATGAGGTCATTCACCAATATTCCATTCTGTCTGTGGCCTAGACGGGTTGCGTGAGCAGCACCCTGGCAGACCTGAAGGGAGCACTTCAGGACCTGAGCGGTGAGCTACGAGAGGAGCGTCAGAGCTCCCAGGAACTCACCCAGCAGTTTGCCCGCGCCAAG
This sequence comes from Esox niger, assembly GCA_016801105.1. Lineage (NCBI taxonomy): Eukaryota > Metazoa > Chordata > Actinopteri > Esociformes > Esocidae > Esox > Esox niger. The sequence continues at coordinate 1,324 of JACXGJ010001238.1, forward strand.
GCCTCCTGGGAGATGGAGAGGACCGAACTCAAGGGCCTCATAATCCAGGTAAAACCAGGCCTCCTACTTGAAGCAGCTGACAGAGAAATATAATTATACGGTCCTTAATCGTGAACTCTATATGGTTGACATGGTTTGGTGCTAACCAGGCAGTAAAGACCCTCTGCTGGACCATTATATAGCTTTTTGACCTATAGTGTAACTGAAATAAACTAAATACTCTCAACATCTGGTGTTATTTTAATAGTTTAGAGGCTTACTTCATTTGTAGCTTACAGACATTATCAAGCAGGCTTAGCATGAGAGAAAATAGGCAATAGGACTATAACCACCAGTGTTAAAATATCTCTCTGTTTGGAGGTTGAGTAATTACAATATCTCACTGTTTGGAGGTTGAGTAATTTCAAAATATCCCAGTTTGGAGTTTGAGTAATTACAATATCTCCCAGTTTGGAGGTTGAGTAATTAAAATATCTCCCAGTTTGGAGTTTGAGTAATTACAATATCTCCCAGTTTTGAGGTTGAGTAATTACAATATCTCCCAGTTTGGAGGATGAGTAATTACAATATCTCCCAGTTTGGAGGTTGAGTAATTACAATATCTCCTAGTTTGGAGGTTGAGTAATTACAATATCTCCCAGTTTGGAGGATGAGTAATTACAATATCTCCCTGTTTGGAGGATGAGTAATTACAATATCTCCCAGTTTGGAGGTTGAGTAATTACAATATCTCCTAGTTTGGAGGTTGAGTAATTACAATATCTCCCAGTTTGGAGGATGAGTAATCACTTTAGTGTAGATTTATGGGCACCAGCAGTTTTGTTTTTTGGTTAGCTAGATGTCTGGGGCAAGGTTATTGATTATATGGCCATTGCGAGTGACAATATTGGATCCCTAATCCAATATAGAATGCAGGAGAGCAGACCCTGTAGCTGTATAAGGATCAATTTACCCATTTATAAAGGCTGACATGCCCTGCCATTTTTTACAATTTAAAAGTGGAAAAACCGTGCTGAGCTGTGAATATGTTTGTTCCAGTTGATCAGCATCAGTCACTGGGTCTTCATTTCATCACCAGTGACAAATGTGTTGTATTTGTGCCAGTCCATCTGACTGGTGTTCCTTCTGTCCGTCTGCTTTCCTTCAGACTGCCGTTGGTGGTGCGTGTGAGAGGGAAAAAGAGGGGAACTGGTAGTGAGATATTGTTTAATATCCAGACGATTACCAGCCTGAGACGTTCTCATAACAACAGACTCCGTCAAGACTTAAATGAACAAGCTTTAGAACTGGTCCTTGCATTGCTGCAAGACAATGCATATTAACAGGGCGGGATGGAGAGAGTAAATAAATAGAGGAAGAGAGAGGGGCCGTGTAAACAGAGGAAGGGAGAGAGAAGTGAGGGTTGAGCGGTTGTGAGTAGAAAGCTAGGTACAATGCAGCAGACCGTGAGAAAGTTAGAAATTTATTGCGTTGGTTCTGTGAGACAGATCACTCCCTCTGTACTCCGTCATTCGTGGTCCAACAGGAGGATGTTGGAAGAGTTTCATGCCCTGAAAGCAGCACTGTGCAGTGGGGATCTCTGCCCTGGCAGCACCCGCACAACCGCTCACAACTGGGTCACAAATTACAACCATGGAGTTGGCCAGGCCAGGCCTCTTCCTACCTCCCACCTCACTCCTTCCTTCTAACTCCAGTCTCTGTCCTCCTGGCAGTAGTGATGTGTTTTGTTGCTGACCAGGACAGGCAAAGGGACTTACTCTACTATGGTTCACAGTTTTATAAAAACAGACACTTTAAAATGTATGCCAAACAAAATAAAATTCACATTTAATAATGCAACATTCTGAACAAGGACTACCTTTCAGAATGTCCATTTAACATTTGAGAAAACACATTTGAAAAATTACATGGAAAATCTGTCGGGTTTTTATGGGTATTTCCTGATGAAACACATCTCTATACATTGACTCTAGGAGAATGCCTGGCCTAATCTATCGACTTTGGTGAAGCCTGTATTATGATTAATATGTTTTCTGTTTATAAATCACCACAAGAGCCAGATGAGAGCATTGTATTTCAGCTGAAACACCAAAAGGCCCACTCCTCTGTAAATCAAGTACCTAATCAAAGCATTGGCTGTCCTTCCTGACTCTGGTAAAATGTTTTATCTGGAAGGGTTGACAGGTAACTCCACCAAATAGGAAATGAAAACCTCCACCGCCACCAAAGATTACAGCTTGCCCTTTCCCCAAATGCAGTGTGGTGGATTTATTAGATTACATTTATTGACTAACCTTTATGGCACCATCAGAGCTTGAATGATTTTATTTCTCTCGTTTTATTTTTACGAATTCATCATCTGCTGCCCCACCATTAGAGTTATGCGTTCTTGTAGGCACACAGTTGCACACATACATACATGGTTTCACACAAATAATGTAGTTTCACCTTCACCCTACCGTTGTGGTGCCCTTGTCTTGTGTAGACCCACTGGGCTGGTGTCCAGGAACTGGATGGCACAGCTGGAGTACTTCTCTCCATGATGTGCTCTGCCAGCCACATCAGTCAGACGCATACTGGCAACGTGGCTTGGTACCAGCAGCTGTTGCGCTGTGGAACCAGGCTTAGGGCCTAATGCTTACAGATGCCAGACCGCCCTCTAAGGAAGTCTGTCTGCAGTGGTTTCTGTTGGAATTTGGGCTGAATTTGGTGCATTCAAAGCAACATAAATATTTTTTCTTAGCTATAAAACTCCAGACAACCATTAAGTCACCTCCCCGCAATGCCTCACCAATAAAACTCATTAGGGATATTTATCATCGGATGAGATCACCGCTCAGTCGCCATCAGAGACAAATGATGTTGTCGTCCAGTAGTACGTCCAGACACCTCCATTAGCACCCTGCTCAGGCCCCGTAGCGATTGATGGCGCTGTGAGTTTTAATGCGGAGAAGAAAAGAGACACACTCATAAAAATAGAAAGAAAGAACAATTGCCTCCTTGAAGCGCTGCTTGATTCATTCCAATGGCAGGCTGGTGGTAGAGAGGGGAGTGAGGAGGCGGTGAGAGGAAAGAGGGGCTTAATGAGCTGTGGGGGGGGGGTGGCTGAGGGGGGGGCAGAAAATGTTGTGGGGCATCTTTATTTCTTTTTCATTTCTTTTAACCTTTCGTGATTCTGTTTTCTTTTCTGACACCTGATAATTTTTTTCTCTGAAACCTGATCTATCAAAAATGTCACAGTCAGTAATTTAGCTGTCCAGTAACACATGGAACATGAACGAGAATACCGACTTCACCTACCTCCCGCTCCCCGTCCCCTCTTGTCTCCCCCAACTTCCAGCTGGAGAGCAAGTTGGGCAAGACTGTCCTGGCCGGGGGGGAAAAGGACCTCCAAGGTCCTTCTGACCTGAAGGTGGCAATGAAGAGGGAGTGTGAGGAGCACCAGCACCTCCTGGCTGAATCATATGCAGCCGTCATGGACCTGACCAAGCAGCTGCAGATGGGAGAGAGGAACTGGAGTCGTGAGAAGATGGAACTCCTGGACCACTTCAGTCAGGAGAGGGGACAGTGGGAGCAGAGACTGGAGAGTAAAATGGTAACTTCATTATTTACCCATTGATTATAACTGCTAAGATTTCATTGTACTATAGTAGACCACTATACTCCACTATACTCTGTGATTCGCTACACACTACTACAATGTATCTCTCTAGTTTACACAATTCAAATCTACCCTAATTCTACCCTAATATACTTCATTATACTCTATGACACTATTGTACTATTTAACTATCCTGTCCTGATCAGCATGTTCTACTCTGGCTTAGTCATGAGGCTTGAGAGTGACACTGACTTTCCTCGTATCTAGTTATTATGCTGTTTCCTTCACGCCTGTTGCTTCTGTTCGTCCTCTGTGGGCTGTTATGGAATAGGAGTGTCACTGGTGGAACATTGTGGGCTTGTATGCATTACTGTTCTCAGTGACTAGTTTAGTATTTTCCATAGAGCTTTCACTGTACGAAGAATTACTGGCCAATAGAGGAATGCATGGAGACACTTCATACAGCTGAACATGTCTAACCACACTGGAGACTGTGGCTGTTTGTGTATTTATGTGGTGTGTGTGTGTGTGTGTGTGTGTGTTAGAGTTTTTCAAGCCCTTTAACCAACCTATCCTCATTACCTGTGTCTATCTGGCTGTCATCCAGTCTGTCCCAAATTACAGTCTTACAAATCTTGTCTTTGGCAGAAAACTGCACAGGAAACATGACCCATAGCAGACATCATGAGGACATGTCATTATTTCAGGCAGATGTCTCTCTCTCTCTGTCTCTGTACTATTTCCTCCAGTGAGTTGTCATTACAGTTGATTCTGTTATCGTCGCGTGACTTCAGTTGGTTCTGTCAGGGTTGTATTGCCATTGTTGGTTCTAGTAATGTTGAATCACAGATTTGTTTGTATCACTGATGTTTTTTCAGTTAGTGTTGTATCACTGACTTTGGTTCTGTTTTTGTTGTATCACGGATGTTGGTTCTGTTAGTTTTCTATCATAGCTATTGGTTCCGTTAGTCTTGATGTTGTTTTTTTGTGTTGTATAACATGTTGGTTCTTTAGTGTTGTATCACATATTTTGGTTCTGTTAGTGTCATGTAACAATTTCTGGTATTTTGCATTGTATTATTGCTTTTAAAAACAAAAACAATTAAAAAAAGTTATTTCCTTTCCCTGATAATGTAGGCAACAGTCATGAACTGTAAAATGTTAATGAAATTCCCCATCTTTACTCTTATTTCCTTTCCTCCCTCTTTCCTTCCTCTAACAGGAAGTGTTTTTTTTTGTGTGTGTGTGTGTGTGTGTGTGTGTGTGTGTGGTTTATATGTGAATGTGTAATCCCTCTTAGAGCTGGTCGTGAGTCAGTGTCATTACAGGGACAGCAAGGTCTCTGTTAGGGAGAGATAGTGTCTGTCTGTCATAATGTCCACATCCTCATCATGCCTTCTATCAAACACTGCCTATAAAACCTCCAGACCTGGTTGGTTGAGTAGCCAACTTAAAGAAATTCTCTCATTGTTTTACCCTCTCTTACAGTCTCTGCATGACATAACCACCTCAGAAAGGGAAACCTCCACATTACAAATGACAAATGGAACCATATTACCAAGGTACTAGTTGTGAATTTAAAAAAAATATATATCTGCATCTGAAAAATAAAACAATTACTGTAGGTTTACTGATATCATTGTTATTCCCCAGGACCAAATCAATCTCATCCATGTCAGAGATGGAGGGTTTGATGGGGGCCTGTCCTTTCCTTCCGGGTCAGGAAGTCAACGGTTCTGCCAATGAAGACCAGACCAACACCCAGGCCTTTTCCCTTCTAGCCCATACAGAATTGGGTGATCTAACCAGGAAGAACTGGAAGTACTTGACCAGTGAGATGGCTCTAATGGAGCAGGCTGACACCCCCTTCAAGACGTGGGACTGTCCCAATACCCCCAATAGTTTCTTGGACCTTGAGAGCATCCAGAGAAGCTATACAGCCCCCGACAAGACTGGCATCCGTATCTACTACAGCCCCCCAACCATGCGCCGCATGGAAAGCAGGCTTGCCAAGGAGAATCAGGACAAACCTCAAGCCCAGCATGGCCTCCTGTCTTGGGACTCAACCCCGTCTGACGCTGTGCCCAGGGAGGGCCAGCCGCCCTCCTCCTCCACATCCTCACCTTTGTCCTACGACCAGTGGCTGAGCTCTCTTTCCAAGCGGCACAGGGGCCTCATGGAGAACGGCAGCGGGGAAGCTGGGGCGGTTCCCTTCCACGGCCTTGAGATCTCAGCCAATCTCTCCGACGATATGAAGGAGATGACCAATTGCGTACGCCAGGCCATCCGCTCCAGCTCTCTGGAGAGGAAGTGCAGCAGGGACGTGGGCAGCCAGACGGCTGTGTCATCCAGCCGCTCCACCCAGACGGCCCAATTTGTGAGTGTGGGGCTGCAGACTGACGGTCACCGGGGTCTCCACACCAAGTCTTCCTGGTCCCCCCGGCCCACGTCCTCGCTGGCGTCCGCCCGTTCACGCCACATCTCTTCGTCGCTGGACAAGGTGCACGGCCGCATCGACAGGCCCTGTTGCTCGCCCAAGTATGGCTCTCCCAAGCTGCAGCGCCGCGTCTCGGCCTCCTCCTCCAAGCTGGATGGAGGGGGGTCGTCCTCGGCCTCCTCCCGGGACCGAAGCTTGTGGAATCTCCACCAGCGTTCCTCGACCTCCAGCGGTTCAGCCTGGGCCCGTTCCACCACTACCAGGGACAGCCCCGTGCTCAGCGGCCTCAATGATGGCCTGTCCAGCCTGTTTAGCGTTGTGGAGCACTCAGGCAGCGTGGAGTCCCTTTGGAAGAGTGAGCCGGGGGCCAGCCCTGCCCGTCAGGCTGCAGGGAAGCCTTCTGGGCCCGGACCAGACACTGGAGCCCAGAAATACGGCCCCTTCCAGGAGTTCTTCAGGAATGTGTGCAGCCGGACAGGAACACCCTTATCTGGAGGACAGAGAGAGGTGGCAGCTATTGATGAGCCCAAGCCTGAGTGCCTGTCAGTTGTTCCCTCACTGATTGGTAACGACAGCGTCACCAAGATCGTCAACAAGAGGTTCATGAGACAGATGCCCAAGGAGGAGCTTGGGGCCACCACCAGGGACCCCACCCCCAGAGACACCACCACCAGGGACCCCACCACTAGGGACCCCACCTCCAGAGACCCCACCACCAGGGACCCCAATGCCAGGGATCTTGGGACCATGAATTCCGGCATAGAGGTAGAACACACAAAAACACACACACAGGACATCTTATCTGGACCAGTGTCCTATTCCAGCGGCGCTGTCATTTTAGAACATAACTCTTTACGGTCTCCTTCCCTGTCCCAGGACTCAGCGTGTGATTGCACCTCACAGGCTCTGACCTCCTGCTTCGCCCGACCTTCCCGCTCAACTACACGCCATTCGCTGGGCAACTGCATGCACCGCCCCCAGGAATCTCCCAACAACATGGATGAGAGAGTAGAAGCAGGCAATGACTGATGGATCAGTTAGGACCTGGAGCTGCCACACAAACACATACAAACACATATGCATACAGCCTCATCAACGCACTGCCACATGGTTACAGTACTGTCACAAAATGTACACAAATAAACATCTTGGCTACACACTCATGTGCACACACGCCTGCAAACTGCCACATAGATACTGTGTGTATTCGCAGTCCCTCAGACTGCCACACAGGACCTTTGTGTCTCTCATACACACAAATACACAGGTTTCTAGAATTGGAACTCAACACAAGCAGCACATTTTATAATGCCGTGGAGCAAGAGCAGCATCACCAAGGATTTGTCGACCAAAACTACTGCCAGGAGAACACCGTCGCTTCACACATTCTTGGATAATGACCTCTTGGGAATGTTTCCATTCCCTATTGTACATAACTCCAGTCTTTTCCTGACCAGCATCTGGAGACTTCTGTCCGTACATCCTCTGGGAAAGGATGCTACTGATGTGGTCCATGTCTTGTCACTCTCAACCAAGAAAATGTTTGAGAGTGATGTTTGATGTTTGACATTTTCTGAAAGACTCGGCTCCGATGAAAGGGCATGACCTCTTTGTGTTGTGTCATTTATGTATGACACGATCCTGTATTTGCTAAAGGTGGTTAAAGGCTTGTAATCTGCCTGCTGTTGCTAGTTTGGTGATCAGGACTCATGATGTCAGTCATGTGTACTGTATGTATAGAAGGATTTACATATAATCTATATCCAGCTGGAAAGATAACCTCCTGCCAGAAGAAATAACAACAACAACTTCTTGTCCCATTTTGAGACACAGTACATTCCTTTGTTAAGTTACAATTCCAATGACACACTGGTTAAATTGTTGATGCGTGTGTAAATGTGTGTATCTGTCTGGGTATGTGTGTGTATGTATGCGCGAATTTGAGAATCTAGTGTGTTTGTCGCATTCCAATGTAACAAAGGTAGTTGTTGCACTGTGTTTCTACTTCATTGACGACTGTCAGGACTGTTTCATGACCTCTTTTCTCCTGCTTTAAATGTAGGCACAATTTCCTCTGCAGACAGTTAGCTCCTTACTTTCTTGGGATACTGTATGTGTAATATGTTTTATAAAAATTACACCATTATCTTAACGATTGGGAAAACAAATAAATCAGTTGTGAAGAAAGTTTTTGTATCCAAGATGAAAGAGATTGAAGAATTTGTCTAGTTCAGGGGCCTGTAACCCCCAGCTCTTTAACCATCCAACCTTCAGCTCCCAACAATTTATGGATTTTTATATTTCTACATTTTCAATCTGAAATATCAGTTGATCAAATACAACAATCTGTTCCAAAATAAAAGCTAACATTTTATTAGGAATATCAATCTTGCACAAATCCCACAATTTGAAATAGACAACCAAAACCATAACTAAAGGCAAATTAACGCAGTATCTCAGTACTGATAGGAAGGCAGGACCATGTCCACACCTTTGAGCAGGACCAAAGGTAGATTGTCTGGCTTGCTGATGGATTTTTACATCGAGGCCTCTGCAGTAAGTGAACAGCACAACTCTGTTTAGAGCTGGAAGATGGTGAGTTAATGTGAGGTAATATTTTACATTGAACTTTACTATAGATATCACTCCCATTGCTATACATTTATATGTACGAACTTTTGAAAATGCTTTTATCTAAAGTAACTTACAGTAAGAAGTATGCTTACTTGATGAACTGGCCCCCATGAATGAATCCCACAAGACTGGTGTTGGAAGCATATATCTATTGACTGGGGTCTATTGTTATAGCAGTGAAGATAATGGCTGGAATTATTAATAGCATTTTAGTTTTATTGTAAACGTAAAGTCAAGAAAGAAACAACACTTTGTTTCAGTAAAGCAGTATTAAGTACGATCAAACAATTAATTGAACAATGACTAAGCATTAACAAAGGCTTAATCATTTCTGAATTACTTTTGGGGTTTTATATGGGTTGCTTCAAGTGACAGGAGAAAAATATTTCCTTTGTGGATAGATGTATAAAAAAGTAAGACTGTCCTTCCTATTTCACCCGACAGCCGCTACTACCAGGTCACTGCTCTGTGAACCTGAATGTCTGATTTGTGGTGATTTCTGACTGCTATCATTGGTGCTGCATATAATATGGTTTTGGGGTCTACTTTCTTGTGCCTCTTCATTAAAATGAATTGTAATTTTTGTGGGGTGGAGAATTTGTTCTTCGAGTCATAAAGGTTGCCTACCCCTAGGAGATATGATTGACTACTTCCAATTTGGATTGTACCTTTAAGGTTTGACAGCTGTCAATCAGTCTGTTACTATGGTGACAGTTGTAGCGTTGACTTTGAAGTGCCTGTTAGATTAGATCAGCTTGCACCAAAACGCACGTCACAACTGAAACCCCAGGCCTCTTCAATGGAAACAATGAATAGTGCTTTTAAACCCTATTAAGGTAGGACTGAAATAGATTGCTACATTCTATGTCTATAAGGGAGACACATTATATTATAAACATCACTCAGACATAAAACATCACTTTAAATGTATGAAGAATGATCAAAATTGTTTACGTTCTTTTGATACCAAGGACCTTTTTTTTAATATATTTATTTGTTTTCCTTTCTTTTATAAATGTTTGTATTTGTTTTTCTCTCCAAGTGTCCTGGTGCTGGACTGATGCACTGGTGCAGATTTTGCAAGGCTTATAGTTATGAGAAAGGGATCAGCTGTTGCTGTATTAGCTGTGGCATACATATAGAAATCTACAAATGGCTGCCGTGGTCAGTCTCTGGCAGTTGCCTTAATGATAAGCATGTCAATGTCCTACAAAAAACCTAAATTAGCCACCACCTCTTAGAGAACCTCAATGAACGTGTAGCATGTCGACACACACACACACACACACACACACACACACACAGACACACAGCATCTCTCTTTTTCTCTCCAGATGCTGACTTAACAGGCTCTCGTATGTTTTTCTCTTCTTGCTGTAAAAAGGGATGACTCCTCTTTAAATAGCGAACTACAGTACTAGGCTTTAGAGATGCATCTGTAAATGACCTTGTGGTTCAAACCCACAGGCCTCTCCCAGGCCCAGCCCTCCTACCAGCAATGAGGAGGATTCCAGTCCACGCAGACAGAGTAACTGGTCTGGTTCCTCATGCCTTTGATAGAACCTGTTGCCATACCTGTCCTCCGCTACCTCCCTTGCCTCCACTCAGGGGGCCTCTAGACCTGGAAAAAACAAACAAAATGCAAGGCTGTCCCTTGTAAATACCTACATCCCTACCTACCTGAGGTTTATCCATGTTATTGTGTTATCAGTTAGGTTACTGGAGTGCCTTTGTCAAATAAAGATGTATTGGTGAGCAGCAGCTCTCAAGACAACTGCCTTTCCCTGTTAACTACAGTCCACAGTCCAGAGAGATACTTACAGTGTGCAGATAATTTTGTGTTACTTTAAAGGGACAGCTGGCAGAGAAAAATCTGATTTGGGTGTATTTCCCCTTGAGTTGTATCTGAAGGATCATGGTGTCATAATCCACAAAATGCTATTGTTCACTTGTTCTCTATGGTACCCTGGGGCAAACTTAATTTACCTTGTGGAAATTCCATTTACTCTCTGAACCATGTGACCACTATCCGAAAAAAAACATTGAAAAAGAAAGCTTTCTCATAAACACTTTAAACAAAGCATAGTAATTTGGCACGTTAGCAATTTATTGGAAATTCCAATGTGCAAAGGAATTGACAATGGAATTTGTTTTTTAGAACTTGTAATATTTCCCTAACTAAGGCTTCCAGCAGGGCTGGTGTTTGATGATGCAAGTAGACACTATCCCTTGGGGCAAGGAATCGACACAAATTCATATCATTAGTGAACAAATCTGACAGGTGCAAAACATGAAGTACCAGTGCAGTTGAAAATAAAAATTATCTCAAAAGGATCTTTGAGGTTAGACACACTACCAATGTAAATTCATAGTGTTTTCAATGTTTCTGCTTGAAATACAGCTTTTTCTATAACACTCCCACCCTTTTCAAATCATGAAAAATTAAGATAACCTTGGGCTGGGGAAGAAGAAAGCAGTTGCTTATTTTGGATTATAACACAATAGGCCTTGAGACAACTCAAAGTCAGTAAACTAAAATAATATGAAGTATCCAACAACACTGCATATACCTTTAACACATAGTTAAGTGGTACAAAGTATCCAACAACACTGCATATAACTTTAATACATAGTTAAGTGGTACAAAATATCCAACAAGTAACTTAAACTTTTTGGATACAAGTAAAACAAGTAACAGAGGAAGTCCATGGAAGTCTAGAATTATTAAAAAAGGGAACTGATATTATTATTCCCAATAACATCAGGTTTTTATGATTAATGTAAAGATCTTTCATCTTGAGTTTTTTGTGTCATTTTGGTTTAATACAGCCCTTCTATCTGTCGGTCAGGTACGACTGTCAGGCTATTCCCCCTCAGGTAAAAGTAGCAGGATAGACAGCAGGTAGTCACGGACAGGAGAGAGCCTTGGTTTAGTCTAAAGCAACAGTCCAATCAGAGAGGGATATACTGCTAGGCTAAAGAGGGCAATGGCACTGTTGCACACCTCATTTTTTATTTGTACTGAAGCAAATTGTATTCCTTCACCTCCTTATCCTCACTTGGCCCATCCCAATGCCTAGCAATATGTACATGAAGTCTAAGTTTGCTTACTCTGTTAATAATATTAGCTAAATTATTACTGAAAAGATTGCCTGTATATTTGCTTTGTATATTTCCTTTTTTTTTGTAATACATTGGGAAATGTAGAATGCAATGACTGAAAATTATAAGAAAAAGAAATATCACATGTATTGTAACTTGAAAAGAATACATGGGCATATTATTTGTACTATTTCTTACATTGCATAGACAATAAAGCTGAATGTCTACAGTAGCTAACAGCTGACTGTTGAAGTATGTAGCTTTCCCCCTTTCTAGAAACACATGAACATTAATTTGTATATAGACCAATTTTGACAAAGGAAATAAAAGGGGTGAAATCATTTTTGAAGGGGTGAGGGGTTGTTTGGGTGTATTCCAACCATGTAGCCTGTTCAGCTGCGATGTCATTGCCTCCTGTTTGTCATATAGTTCACAAATAAACGTGTGTTCCAAATAATACTGCTTTTTAAATTGTACTCTACAGTTTTTTTGTGTGTTTGTTGTTTGTCTGTGAGAGCGCGAGAGAGATCGCAGTCACTCCTTTCTTTCTCTTCACTTATTTTATTTGCTAGTTTGTTTCTGTAGCCCAGCTGTCTCCAAATGCATACTCTGGGCTGACTGGACAGCTGCAGAGCGAAATGATGAAACGCTGAGCAACACATACAGGCAGCAATGGAGGGGAGGCGAGAGGAGGGAGAAAAGAGAATGGCTGGTGTAGAAGAAAGGTGGGGGAATACAGTGAGGGTTAGAAGTGAGAGAATAGATAGAGGGGAGTTTTTATTACGGTTGTAGCTTTGTATTATTATTTTTTAAGTAAATCTGAAACTTAATTCCCGGCTGTGTTGTTCACAGAGGGTCACGTGTCCTCTAGCAGTCTAATTTTCTAGCATAGCAGTGAGAGTCTTCACCTCTGTGCCTGATTTACACAGGCAGCTCTCTGTCCTCCCGTTTACACTTGACTGTGATTGCACTCGAGGGGAACTGAGGTTAGGAGGTTTCTGGGGAAGGGGAATGGTTAAAGGGGCGGAGCATGATCCTCTTGGCTTCACATCCTTGAAAACATCTGGCATTTCAGTTGAATCTTTTCTACTTTCGAAAGAAAACAAGTATGGATATGAATGCGTCGCCGGTCGGCTGGTTGGCTGGCCAAGAAAGAGGAAATTACCTCACCCTAGTGACATTTAGAAACAAAGAAAAACTTCCTGTTTGGGTAAAGTTGACACTTTATCAGCCGTGGTTAAAATAAAACTCAGTGTCGTTATAGAGTCCCTGGCCATGACTTTAGTCAGTGTATATTGAACAATACAAGTTGTATTTTTATATATTTAGAATTTGTCAAGTAATACATAGTCAAACCTATGAGATTAATCTGTTACAAAAACAACTAAGTTCATGGTTATCTGATACAGACAAACACCAAGCATAAATGGTGGTCAGTGTAGAAAATTATCTTAGATTTTATCATTCAAGTGATTTGTGAAAGACAGTTCTGAGAAAGAACGCAGAGGGGAAGACTAGAGGAATAAAATAACTACCTTTTCCCACAGGGAAAAGGGATAAAGCGCCAAATCACTAAATAATAAAATGTAGAGTCTGCCCAGAGGGAGAAAGCACTCACACAGCCACAAGCTACCTTGCTGTAAAGCACCCATTATTTATTTCATTTCACACCTGGATGCATTCTAACTGACCTGGCACCACCCTCACCACATATACTTATACTTATTTGAGTACATGTGTATGGTCAAATACTAAGACAGAGAGGAAGACACACACAGTAACGCACCACTCCAGGACACTGTCAACCACATTACTTGAGTTAATGTTTCAGCCTCCCCTTTCCCTGTCTCCTTCTGTAACCATCTCCACATTTTCATGAGAATTTATAGTTATAGTTATATAGTTATAGTAATAGTTATGCATGTAATTCCAGGTACAAAAATACATTTTTGATCCATGTGATGATTCGTAAGCTCTCGAGATGGAATCCTGTTGTATGGGCTATTTCCTACCTGTCACTTTTAGTAAGGGGTCCTGCGGGTAAAATAAACCCAGCAAAATGCTTGTGATCCAATTGTACTATTATTTTAGATTCTCAGATGTAAAGGACACATTTGGTTGAACTGAATATCTTCTTGACTTTGAATTTTGAACTGTGACCTTCAGACTGATTTGATTGTTGCATATTTGAAACAAAAAAGTATTCCTGCATTCATTCTTCTGATCTATGGCTGCTTTATCATGATGCTTTATAACACAATAGTGTTGAAAATGTGTCACTGTGTCATGCATATATTGTATAGTCACAAAATAAAGTGATTCTGTCTGAAAGTTGATGTAAGGAGACTAGGTAGATCACAGTAAGGGGATCATTGCATGTGGCCCTAAAGGAGATTAGAACTTGATGTTAAATTTCTTGCTCTGCCCATAGTTGAAGGCCTGTAGTGCATGGTTCAGTTTTCTGACTGCTATCATTGGTTCCGTTCTTTCTAAACAGCCATTACCACTTTAGGTGTTTTGAAGTAATGTATACCATTAAGAGGTAACGGAGGTTGCATTAACTCAGGATTCTGCCTTTTTCAAGCAGAAAAAGATGAAAACACAAGAAAAAAACTTGCATTTTGCATTTTGAAAATGCACATATACTGATCATGAAATTTAATTTAAAATTGCAAATGAGCCGAGTAATCTGAAAAGTTTGATAGTCCAAACATTAGCTACATGCTCTGTTCTCTACCTTTCTGTGCACTGTGTCTGTCAGGAGAAACTATGAGTTGCATTGCTCCTAGTATACATGCTACTTTCAACACATTTGTCTCTCCTGTAACTTTCCTAAACACCTAAGGCATGGTATTCAAAGGGTATGCTGTCATTTAGTCATTTGATAAGACATTTGGAACCTTGGACAACTAAAAACACCTCAGAAAATAAATTCAGAGTCTGTTATTTTCTAACGTCATTCAAAATCCCATTTTGTTAAGAACTCTGTAAAACATGGGCATATTATTTTCAGGGATGTAGCTAGTCCTTAACATTAGGTTTGCACTTCATTAACCAGATCATTCTAGTTTCTTCGACAACTAATGGAATCAAACAATAAAAAATCCAGAGTTTGATTGTTTGTTATATGTAAAACAAATTAAATTATAAAGGAAATCCTATTAAAAAAAATGTTATTACTGTGATTTAGGAAGAAAATGCAGACTTCAAAAAGTTAATGTGACAACTGCATTATGTAATATATTTGTTTCGATGGTTTAACTTGCTCACACTACCTGTGAATTTCCACAGATTTTTTTGCTAGTTCTGACTGCATTTATAATGTAATGGCTGCATAGAGGAAATTTAACCATGGATAGTATTTCTCTAAATAAAACTATGACTGTTTTATTTAGATTACCAACAGATTCTCTATGCAGCTACTGATGTGTCTTATGGTGCAGCGAGAGAATAGATTTAAGACCAGTATTAAGTTGTCCAGGCTGCTGTTTTTGCTGTGTCAGGAGATCTGGGCTGAGATACAGATCTACACTTAAAGATTGTCTTCTACAAATCACAATATGTGTTAAAATAGGTCAATGAAGAGATTCAACTTATCTCAACTTGTAAGTGCCATGTTTTTTTCTCCCAAATCAGGGAAGGTAAAAACGAAAGAAGGATGGATGGAGTGAGAAAGAGAGTAAGAAAGAAAAATAAACCACACGAGAGAGAAAGGGAGATAGAGGTCATTCACCATCGATTCTCTGTAACAAAAATAGATTCAAGGCCCCCAGATCCAATAACCCTCCTCTATTTAAGACCTTCTCTGAGAAAAATGCCTATCTCAGCAGATCTTGGACTAGAAATGCATACTACACGCTTCACCAACAGTGCAAAGCAATCTCATCATAAACATGGGGTCCAAGACTGAAGCCCCCCTAACACCAATCAATGGGGTCAGTGGCTACTGAACAGGGGTTAACTCTGTACCCCCTCCCTACCCAATGCATAATGGCTCAGTGTATTATGTTTGAACCGTTATGATGTGATCAGGCTTTGGAATTGTAGGCATGTGACCGTCAAGATTGATTTAACCTCCCCATTCATCTATATGGTATTTTTCTCAGTATGGTGTTACCATACTCCTGTTCCTTTCATAATGGATGGGGATTAGGGTAAAAATTCCCATATTACACCACACGGTCACCATCCATTTAACGTGGAGCTGAAGATCCACTCTCCCTCTTCAGGGCCCATATTAATAAAGAGGCCCTGTCCTGAACATTGAAGGTGATTGACTCCTATTGCTTGAACATGGGTTTTGGCCATGCTGATGACTTTAGCAGATTGGATCGTACAGACATGAGAAGGGTCTTGACTGGAGCCCATACAAAAACAGGATGCAGGCAATGGGCCTCCTTCAATTAAAAGTGAAATTGAGCGCAATGCCAGGAAATTGAAGACCTTTCTCTCAGGCTTGATCGAAAAAAAAATATTTGTTGGGTGGTTTTAGGCTGTAGCCGTTTAAACTGAGGAAGGGTGTGTGTTTCCCTTCACTGATAACATAATGAAAACACAGAGGTAGTCAGTGTAAAGCTGTGCACTCAGTGGTCTGCCATAGCCTGGAGCTTTCCCATCAGATTACCATCCAGACAAGGTTTAAAAGCCTTTATTGATAGCAGAGGTCAAATGAGAATCTGTGCCCTAGTTCTCATTGAAAAGCACTTGGTAGATAGAGGCTCCTTGTTTCGATTATAAAAAAAATTAGGAAGAGAACAGACTTATTTGAAAATTCCAAGACAATCAGTATCTGTTGAGCGTGAAGAAGCATCAAAAGCCTGTTACACCACACAAGATGACAGCAGTAATCCAAAGCACGCATACTAGAACCACCTAGAATAAAAATGTCATGTATCTTTAATTGAAACCTGTGCTATTTTTATTAATGTTTGAAAGCCTCAGGACAGTAGGCTGGTGATGGAGCCATATACTGCTTGGACTTTGGTGGTGAGGTATGCATACAGGTATATAGGATAGCAGATGGGTCAGTGATGTAGGCCAGAACAAATCAATGAAATGCGCTTTCAAATGATTAGGTAATTTACATTTCTGCTAATGAACACTACCTAGAGCAAGATCTCCTGATCCCCTTGCTGGAGGATCCCTGAGGGGACAGGCAACTGTTTGGGAGTGAATGATTTGTCATGAGGACTGACATTCCGCTTATTCCTTTTGCCCTTTTATCTCTCCACCTGGCATCTCACATTCTATGTGATCAGTAAACCACTGCAGTCCACTCTCTCATTCTGTCTCGGTCTCTCTCTGGCCAGTCTGGTGTGGGAGACAAGTACAAATAACAAAAGAGTTCAGTAAGCAACTTCTCACACACGACGCTATGGATACCTCACAGACATGTCAGGCAACTACAGATAATAAGGTCCAAGTGCAGTTTTGATAAATATAACAGCTATATAATAGAATAAGATACAGTTTACATTTTTAAATCCAACCAATACTGACTGTATTGTAACACAAAACCATTGCATAATGACACAATGTCAGTCCCAAGATGTAGTTGGACCTATCCTGATCTAACAAATGTGAAATAACAAATGCTTTCATATTTTAAATGATAAATGTAGCCACAGGTGTCAACTATAGATGTTTTATAGTTATATTAATTGCATAACAAAATTCAATGATAACTTATTTGTGTATTCATAGGCATCCTTTAAAAGTGATATATTTACAATCTATCCACCAAACTCTTTTGAAGGTATTGCTTCAAAGAGAAGTTGTTACAGTCGTCTGTTCCATGGTTGGTTCACAAAGTTGTGCAAAAATATTATTTGTGATTGAAGGTCATGAACAATATTAAACATAATTAAAAAAATGAATTGTACCACCAAAATACCCAGTTGTTCTGGAGATGTTGTTCCAGAAGATTTTTTAAATGTGGTTCTAAGAATGATAGGTAGGTCAATTTTTTTCTCACACTTATTATGTATTAGGTACAATCAACAGATCCCCTGCTGATTTTGTACATTTGCCCACTGACAAAGAAATGATCAGTCTATCATTTTAATGGTATATTTGAACAGTGAGAGACAGAATAACAACAACAAAAATGCAGAAAAACGCAGGTCAAGAAACTGTATAAAAAGATTTGCATTTTAATGAGGGAAAAACATATTTGACCCCTCTGCAAAATTTGATTTAGTACTTGGTGGCAAAACCCTTGTTGGCATTCACAGAGGTCAGACATTTTGTGTAGTTGGCCACCAAGTTTGCACACATCTCAGGAGGGATTTTGTCCCAGTCCTCTTTGCAGATCTTCTCCGAGTCATGAAGGTTTCAAGACTGATGTTTGGCAACTCAAACCTTCCGCTCCCTCCACTGATTTTCTATGGGATTAATGTCTGGAAACTGGCTAGGCCCTTCCAGGACCTTAATGTGCTTCTTCTTGAGACATTCCTTTGTTGCCTTGGCCAAGCGTTTTGGATCATTGTCATGCTGGAATACCCATCCACGACCCATTTTCAATGCTCTGGCAGAGGGAAGGAGGTTCTTCCCCAAGATTTACACGGCCCCCGTCCATCGTCCCTTTGAAACGGTGAAGTTGTCCTGTCCCCTTAGCAGAAAAACACCCCCAAAGCATAATGTTTCCTCCTCGATGTTAGACATTGGGGATGGTGTTTGTAGGCAGCATACCTCCTCTGCCAAATTAATCTTGCATGGAGCCCCAGACTGATGGAGATTGAGAGTTATTTTGTTTTTCTTCCATTTGCGAATAATCGCACCAACTGTAGTCACCTTCTCACCAAGCTGCTTGGTGATGGTCTTGTAGCCCATTCCAGCCTTGTGTTGCTTCTGTGGAAAGGTGTCTTTTATACAGGTAACAAGCTGAGATCTGGAGCACTCATTTATGATTGTTCTTTTTACCTGTATAAAAGACACCTGGGAGCCAGAAATCTTTCTGATTGAAAGGGGATCAAATATTTATTTCACTCATTAAAATGCAAATCAATTAATAACATTTATGTATTTTTTTTTGTTATTCTGTCTCTCACTGTTCAAATAAACCTACCATTAAATGTATAGTCTAATCATTTCTTTGTCAGTGAGCAAATGTAAAAAATCAGTAAGGGATTTAATTATTTTTTCCTCACTGTAAATCGGTCAGGCGATGCTCCAGTGCAGACATGCATCCACTTGTAGCTGGGGTTTCCGGTCTTTTGTTAATTCCATGTTATCTGAGGAAATTGCTAAAATAACTCAATAAAACAGTACTAGGTCGCAATGACAGTATGCCAACGTAAAGTCTCCAAACAAATATCTAATAACCACCAGTAAGCAATATTGCTACGAATTTAAGACTAAAAGACTATTCCAACACGCATTTGATTACATTTGATTTAGAAATATTACATTTTTCCTAGAAAAACATGGTATGATATATATTAGACAAACACATGTTTTTAAATAACCCATTAATTTAAAAGTGTTGGGGAATGACAGTGAAATCCCCCACAATATGAACAGCCGGCATTTGTGTATTAATGTAGACTTCAGCATACTCTCTAGACTTAAATTACAATGTATAAAATGAGGGGATCTCTGGAACAAATTATAATTACTAATTAATGAATACCCTTTTCTAAAAGTATTTTCAATTATTCTCACCAGTGTGTAATGGGTATTAGTTGCCACTGTATTTGAGTTTTCTATGTGACAGTAATGAAACTTTAACATCAGTAGTTCTTTCAAAGTGCTTATACATATATCCAGCCTAATACTTGAAGTTAGAGTGATTCTGGACCTTGAAGGGTGCTGGTTAACGATACAGTGGTCTACAACTAGGTCACAAACAGACTGACATGTTTATTTTGTCCATTTCTGGGATTTCCAACCTTCAATGGGGTCCATACATGGGCAGACAGCAGTGATGACATGCACCTATCCAGGAAAATGTCCATCCAGTTTCACAGATAAGAAGGCTGACGGACATTAGCAAATTAGTACACTCCACGTGCACACATGACCACGGTCCAACATGACTATGATCAAAAATTGTCTCTGTTCTCAATGGCTCAGTGTGGCTGCAGCATTAGATAAGAGTGTTGAGAACTGACCTTAAATCAGATAACAGATCAACAGCCCCGATGGATTTCAGCTGACAGGATTGGTGGATTAGCACAGGGTAATGAATAATTCATCTCTCATATCTCATCTTTCACTCTGTCCTTCTCAGACACTAATGGGATATCCTGCATTTTAGTCCCTAACCTATCCTACATAATTTGGTAAAGAGCTAATTTTATATCTATGGTACTGAAAATTACCTTCCATTTACTCTAGCAATCACAGCCAAAAGTTTAAACATGGCCTGGCACCACATGTCATCATTAGCTTGTTATGTTGGGACAATATCTAGTGATTCAGCCCACTGCCAGTAGCTGTTTGGAGACTGTTACTATGGTTACAATACAGTACAGTTTCCTCTTCTCACCCTGTCCAAAATTCAGTTTTAACAGTGTTTTGGCAGGGTTATATTGATTGATGTCCGTGGGGGTTTTGTTCTTGGTAATGGCCGAAAAAATGCATAGGAGAGCAGATTTGTGGCTAAAGTGCACAACCTGGCATTTCATCACCTCATGTACACAACCCCTGCATGCACCTGAGATACAAATATGGTCAGGATTACAGGGTAGATAGAAAGGGCTGCAGGAGGTTAGACTAGAAGGGAATAAAAAAGGAGGACGAGAGGTGAAGAGCTTCTATAGGAGAGAGATTACATACAGTATAAAGAACTGGGAAGGCTTCGGGGGAGAGGGGAGGGCGACACTGCAGATGAATTTAGAAGCTGTGCTGCAGTTGCAGTAGCACTCCACCTTGCTGTGGACGTAAGTTGTCCTAAAAGCCTGCAAAAGCATCGGAAAAATTCCACTGGCCTTACCCCTGTTGTAGAATTTCAACATGTAGATGTGTACGAGCGGTTTTCGTCTAATGTTTCTCAACTAACTGGCAACTTGTAATGTCATCTTTAGATGTTAGATTATTGGTAGATCTTGCTCACTATCAAAACATCGAGTAAGGCAAATGCTGATAGTGCCCACAGGGGTTGGCTCATATGCCTACAGAACATAGTCTTAAAGGGGTCACCATTATTTTATTGTTCTTTGCCATTTACATATCATATGAATAATATACCATATGTCATGGAGAACTGCAGGAAATTAACTTGTTTTCTGTAAGTTTTTTCTTCTCCGTCTAGACACACCAGTGCACACAATTTCACACACTTGTACACATGCTCGCACACACGCAAGGTGACTAGGATATACAGTATGCTAAAGCAAAGAAGAAAAGCACACAAGCCTTGAATCTCCACATCTATATATAGACAAATAATTCCCTTGCAAAGTCTGCTGGAATTTCCCTCCCACATTAGTCTTGAGAGCCATAGGGAACTGTCTGTATCATTACCATGATGGACGACTGTAGCTTCTCTCTGGTTTCTCCTCCAGAAGTGACCATGCTCTAATTCTAGATATGTATCCTGCTAATCTATGGATGAATTTTTGCGTTACTGAAAAGGCAACAGATATGATGAATGTAAACAATTGAATGAAAGGATTATACAATTAATTGAATAAAAATGATAATTGCGTATTGTTGGCTGTCTGTTTTCTGAACCCTATTCCTTGAACTTAAATTACTTGTAAACAATTATTTTTGTTCATTACGCTTGAAATAATCTTGAATCAATTTAAAAAATTGGCCTCCTGCCGACACGATGTAATGTCTGTGAGAGATTTAGCCATCTGTGGTGACAGCATGTTTGGCTAGTAGAACATTGTAGCAAAGTTGGCATTATGTATGTATACCATATTGACTATTTCTGGAAAAGTCCTGAGCTTTTCTGCTTTAGTGGGATTTCTCCCAAAGACAGTGAATTCACACAACTATTGTCAAACACTAACTTGATTATTGGACAATAATATTCAAGTTGAGAGGATTGTGTAACTTAATCAAACCAATTTATGGAAGTCTGCAGCATTCCTTCTTGTCTCTACAAGAATTTCCTTTGAAATCACTGGGTTGTGCTCAAATGTTTGCAAATCCTCTGAGAATTGGTAATATATGTCCTATTGGTAAAGAGTCTGCATACCCTTAGTTCTTAATACTGTGTATTGCCCCCTTTAGCATCAATGACAGCATTCAGTCTTTTGTAATAGTATAATTCTTGCAGGAGGTATAGCAGCCCATTTGTCTTGGCAAAATGCCTCTAGGTCATGTAAAGACTTGGGTGTCTTGCATGAACTGCACAGTTGAGATCATTGAGTGGCTCAATGATATTAAGGTCAGGAGACTGTGATGGCCCTTTCAGAACCTTCACCTTTTTCTGCTGTAACCACTGGAGGGTGAACTTGGCCTTGTGCTTAGGGTCACTGTCATGCTGGAAAGTCCAAGAGCGTCCCATGCACAGCACATCATGAAACATAATGCTAATTGTCTGCCAGGGCTTTCTGATAACATTCTTCATTCATCTTGGCATACATTTTCACAAGATTCCTGTGCCTTTAGAGCTCACACACCCCCAAAACATTTGTGAGCCACCACCATGCTTCACAGTGGGGATGGTATTCTTGTCACTTTAGGCCTTGTTGTCCCCTCTCCAAACATAGCATGATTGTGACCATAAACCTAGATTTTGGTCCTGTCATTCCACATGAATGTGTGTCTGAAGCTGTGAGGCGTGTCAAGGTGTTTTGGGGAATATTGTATTTTTTGTGGCATAGACGTAGTGAAGGCTTCTTTCTGGCAACTCGACCATGCAGCTCCTTTTGTTCAAATATCGCCGTATTGTGCACCTTGAAACAATCACACTGACTTCTTCCAGAGCAGCCTGTATTTTTTTAAAAATTTTTCTTTGCATCCTGAACAATTCATCTGGCAGTTTTGGCAAAAATCGTTCTTGGTTGTCTTGACTGTGGCTTGGTATTGTCAGCTCTGGCGGAGGAAGAAGGAGAAGCGGACTGCGGAGTCGTTCTGTTACGCCAAACAGCCTGTAGGATGCCCTCCATTGCGACGCCTAGGTTGGCCAGCATGCTGGAGTGTTCCTTAACACACTCCGTGCTCCATTACTTTTCTCTTCTTAATAGGGTGTGTTATTCTGTCAGCTCTGGCGGAGGAAGAAGGAGAAGCAGACTGCAGAGTTGTTCTGTTACAAGTATTCATTAAATGAGCTGCACTGGGCTCATAAAGGCGAAACAATTACACACAAAGACAAAGGGAGCAGAGGGAACATATATACTGGGGGAAATGACTGGATGATGATCAGGTGCGCTAAACGAGACAACAGGTGTGATGAGTTGATGAGATGGGCGGTGGTGTCAGAAAGCCAGTGACGTGGATAGCTAAAGCCAGCCTCCTGCAGGGGGGAGCACTGGCAGCAGATGGCGCAGGCGTCACAGTACCCCCCCCGACGCGCGGCTGGAGTACCGAACCCGGGGCCGACCCGGAGGGCGCAGAGCAGGACGATCCGGACGACGGTGATGGAAGTCGCGGAGAAGGGCGGGAGCCAAAACGTCCCGCTCCACGAGGTACTGGAGGCCCTCGACCCAGCGCCTCGAGTCGATGCTGGAGCGGACGGAGTACGCTGGGGCCCCCTCGATGTCGAGGGGGGGAACCTCTCGAACCTCACACCCCTGGAGGGGACCAGCCACCACCGGCCTGAGGAGAGACACAAGAAACGAGGGGTTAACACGGTAGTCAGGAGGGAGGCGCAACCGATATGTTACCTCATTGACCCTCCTCAGGACTTTAAAGGGCCCCACAAACCGCAGGCTCAGCTTCCAGCAGGGCAGGTGGAGGGGCAGGTCCTTTGTGGAGAGCCAGACACGGTCGCCTGGACGATACACCAGGGCTTCCCTGCGGTGGCGATCTGCATAGGTTTTCTGACGGCGGACAGCGAGCCTGAGGCGAGCCTGCACTGCCTCCCATGTGCCCGCTGCCCGCCGGAACCAATCATGCACAGCAGGGGTAACGGTCTGGCCCGGGGTGCCAGAACCGGCTGGTAGCCCAGAATGCACTGAAACGGGGATATCCCCGTGGAAGAGTGGTGATGGGAGTTCAGGGCACATTCCACCCATGGCAGGAACTCCGCCCACTCCCCCGGCCAGTCCTGGCCAGTCCCAGGCCGAAGGAGCCCGTCCACTTCCTGATTTACACGTTCCACCTGCCCGTTAGACTGGGGGTGGTAGCCCGAGGTTAGGCAGACCAAGACCCCCAGGCGTTGCATAAACGCATTCCAAACCCTTGAGGTGAATTGGGGGCTCCGGTCCAACACTATATCCTCGGGCACCCCATAGTGCAATAAGACACGTAAAAAGAGCCTCGGCAGTCTGTAGGGCCGTGGGAAGACCGGGCAGAGGCAAGAGGCGACAGGTCTTAAAAAAAACGGTCCACAATTACCAGGATGGTGGTATGGCCCTGCGAAGGCAGGTGTCGGGGTGCCTTACTCTGGGCACACTCCGAGCAGAGGGTCACATCCTTAGCCAAGGTAGGCCACCAGTACTTTCCGGCCAGGGCCCGCATTGTCTGCCCGATACCAGGATGACCGGAGGAGGGATAGGTGTGGGCCCAGTAGATGAGCCAGTCACAACAGACGTCGGCACATACATGCAGGCCTCAGGGCATGCGGGCGGAGAGGGCTCGACACGGTGCGCACAAACGATGCCCGTGTCCAATTCCCACACAACCGGCGCCACGATACATGACGCCGGCAGTACGGGAGCGCCATCCACTGCCCGCTCCTCCGTGTCATGTTGGCGAGACAGCGCGTCAAACCAGGAGAAGAACATAGCCCACCTGGCCTGGCAAGAGGTCAGCCTCCTCGCGGCCCACATGTACTCCAGGTTACGGTGGTCTGTCCAGATGAGGAAAGGGTGTTTTGCCCCCTCTAACCAGTGCCGCCACGCCGACAGGGCTCTAACCACGGCCAATAGCTCACGATCACCCACATCATAATTACGCTCCGCTGCACTGAGCTTCTGTGAGAAGAAAGCGCAGGGGCGGAGCATGTTCCGACTCCCCGTTCGTTGGAAGAGGACGGCAACCAAGACCACATTCGGACGCATCCACCTCCACAACGAACTGGAGCAACGGGTCAGGACCAGAGCGGTGGTGAAACGGTGTTTCAGTTCCACAAATGCCTACTCCGCCTCCGCGGTCCACCGTAACTGAGTCACTCCATCCCTCAGGAGGGAGGTGATCGGAGCCATGACCTGGCTAAAGCCCCGGATAAACCTCCTGTAATAATTAGAAAAGCCTAAAAATCGTTGCACACCCTTCACCGTGGTTGGGATCAGCCAATTATGCACGGCATCAATGTGATGCTCCTCCATAGCCACACCCGTGCGAGAGAAACGGTACCCCAGGAAGGACACGGATGACTGGAAGAACAGACACTTCTAGGCCTTCACGTACAGGTCATGCTCCAACAATCTAGCAAGCACTCTAGCAACGAGACATGCTCAGCGAGTAGCTGTGTATATTAAGATGTCGTCAATATACACCACAACCCCTTCGCACAACATGTCCCTGAAAACACACCCCGACACTGAGGTACAATTTTGTAAAAAAGCGGGCCCTGTGCATCCTCTCGACCTCCACAGAGATTAGGGGAAGAGGGTAGCTGAACGGGATGGTGATTTTGTTCAGAGCCATGTAATCGATGTACGGGCGCAAACCACCGTCCTTCTTTTTCACAAAAAAGAAACTCAAGGAGACCTGTGACTTGGAGGGCCTAATGTATCCCTGTCCCAACGCTTCCTCAACATACGCGGACATTGCCGCAGTCTCGCTGCGGGACAGTGGATACATGTGACCCTTAGGGAGTGCGGCCCCCTTTAAGAGGTTTATCGCCCAATCCCCCGGCCTATGAGGTGGCAATACAGTAGCCTTAGCCTTGGAAAAGACAGTGGCCAAGTCCCTGTATTCGGGAGGAATTGGCACAGCGGGAGCACTGTCCGGACTTTCCACCGTGTTCGAACCCACAGGAACACCCAAACACCTAGCTTGGCACTTCCTTGACCACCCCGAAAGGACCTGACTAGTCCAGGAAATGATGGGGTCATGGAGAGACAGCCAGGGGAAACCCAAAACTACAGGGAACGTGGGGGAATCAATGACGCGAAACGAAAGTGTTTTGCGGTGTTGGTTGCAGGTGACCATAAGGAGCGGGATAGTACACTCAATAACAAAGCCCGACCCTAGTGGCCGGTTATCCAACGCTCTCACAGGTAGGGGGCTGGTGAGGACCTGAAGGGGAATATGTGCGCGTAATGCGAAAGCCCTGTCGATGAAATTCCCAGCAGCGCCTGAATCTACCAGTGCCTTACACTGGGAAAGCAATGGAAAACCAGGGAACTCAACAGGGATGGTGCAGAGAGTGAGTGGAAAGGCGAACGGTGAATGGGCATGAGCTACCTGGGGTGATGCGGAAGTGCCATGCCTGTCACATCTGGTGCTTTGTTGAACCCCTCTGATCTCCTCCTCCTTGCCCTCTGCCCGGGAGTGCAGCCGTCCCCAGGTCCATGGCGGTGTCCAGGTGGTGGAGTGGATTCATGTCCCAACACACCAGCTCCCTTTGGACGTCCTCCCGCAGTGGTAGTGGTCGAAAAGGGCCCGGTCGTTCCACCCAGA
The DNA here is from genome assembly GCA_016801105.1 of Esox niger. NCBI lineage: Eukaryota > Metazoa > Chordata > Actinopteri > Esociformes > Esocidae > Esox > Esox niger. The sequence continues at coordinate 27,786 of JACXGJ010001238.1, forward strand.
ACCCGCTGCCAGGGTTCGGAAATCCAGTGCAAACTCTTGCGCCGATCTTGGCCCCTGCCGTAGATGGAACATTACTCTGATCGCAATTGAAACTATTTGTTCAACCTTCTTGATCTAGCCACTTGTGCACAAGCTAAAAGCAATTGATCATTCTTTTGAACAAATTGAAATTGCTTGTGTACATGCATGCAATTGATCATGTACGATTGTCTGCTGTTTTGTACATTGATAATTGCTTATGTCATGTTGATCAAAATATATTATACTGGATGTCTGTTTAATAGTCTTACCCACCAAAACATCTAGGCATAAGTTTATTGAATAAGTCTTTAAATGAAAAAATGGTTGAACACATACCTATACCATTCTGATTGTACAGAACTCTCTAAAAGGAGTTTCCTATGGTTACCTTTTCTGACTACTAGTACTTTTTTCTTCATGCTATAAAATAGTTTTGTGTTGTTTTTCTTTCTGAATCGCAATAACACTAATTTGTTGACAGACCAAAAGTCTCATCTCATCTTCATCCGCTTATCCAGTATCGGGTCACGGACCAAAAGTAAAAGCCTAAAAAGTGAATCCTGTTCAATCTCTTGCAATCCTAAGCTCACGTGAAGGAAAGTGTGACTTTGTCCTGTTGAAATGTATAAATTCCATTAAAAAAAAGTGCAGCTTTGTGCATTTTCAATCACTGTCATACATTTTTTTGCCATAGTGAACATCAGAAAATACCAACAGAGTACATTTTTGTATTGATAACACCACTAAGCATTTTTACACAATCTCATTTGTGAACAATAACACAAGGACTGATGGCACAGATCTATTGATTGACATAAAGTTTTACTTTTGAGGAATGGATTAAAGATTTTGAGTAAGTTACAGGCTTATGCAGGTAATCCATTGTCTGGGGCTGTTTGTAATAATTGTTTTGAGAAATCGACTTACTGTTTGCAAATGTTAAGAATGATTTGAGAAATATACCAAACCGACTGAGAAAAACTGTAATAGGAGATTGAACAGTATTGACTGGTATATGCAAGCCTTAGGATATCTCTATATCCTTTTCCATTTTTATAAAGTTCCACTACCTTGTTACGCAGGTCTTTTGGCAAGTTATTTTCTGCTCCCCTTGGCTTAGTTTTGCATCCACCTGAGAGCTAACAAACTCATTGACTATACACAGATACTAATTGCAATTTAAAAAGCCACAGGTGTGAGAAATTCACCTTTAATTGCCATTTTCACCATTTCAACATTCAAGGGTATGTAAACTTTTGATCAGGGCCATTAGGGTGATTTCTGTAATCATAATGATTTAAAAAGGATCTTCAGATGATCACGAACGTTGAATAATTTTTTTTTGTATGATCAGTCATATTTTCAACATCAATGCCAAAATTTTAACATTTCTGAAAGGGTGTGCAGACTCATCAGCACGACTGTACACAAACAACAACTAATGCCTTGATACTTCTTGATACTTGATACATCAACTTAAAACTCCCAAAGAGCTCTGGTTCATACATATGAATGGTACTTTCTAAATTCCATAAAAAGATTTTGTCCTTAGGTGAATTCTGATATTTTCATCATGATAGAAACAGGGAGGAATGGAACACCACTGAATCTTAAAGGTTATGATGAGATTAGAGTTGACAGAAATGACAGTGGTGGAGTATTAATTAGACTTTCAACTTGGAATAAGATCAGACCTAACAGTTTCTGCAAACCTGTGTGCTAGAGAACAAACCAGCTCGTTTACAACCTCAAAGATTTTAACATTTTATTGCCTGTTTCAGATGTGTGAACATAAATCTAAGTCATGCTTCTTCACACATAAAACGTCTCTTTTGCAGTATTCTCTCACAGAAACGTTCACTATATTTAAAATTACAGACTAACAATAAAACATGAAATTACAGCATGTGAACGCAAGAATAGCTAGTACTAAATATGCTGTTGGGGACCACCGTGCTTGCATTTGATGTTTGTTTGTATGCTTGAAATGTATCTATACAGAGCATGCTTGATAAAAAGAACATGTTGTTAGTGTGTTTTCTCTGAAAAAATAGGAAACATTTAAATTAATCAAATGTCAGTAAGGTGTATAACCCTGAGTAAGTGTCCAAGATACAATTTACAGTGTCCTTGGTGATCATTTAATTACTCCATTAGGACAACAGCTTTTTTATCTACTGTGAAACAACTTATGCAAACTACTATTTGAAGCCATCAAATTTTGCACGAGAATAAAGAAACTCTTTGAAACTTCCTACTACACAGATTCAGATAAGACAAAGTAGTCTGATGCCAGTGGCACTGTTGCTAAAGCAAATTGAGATAGCCATCAACAAAAGCAAAAAGATACTTGTCACAATACATTTGATTGAAAAAAAATGAATGCAAATAACATTCTCTAACTTCCTGTGAGACTTGTTTTTTTGGTTGTCTGCAAAAGACCATGACTCTCATATTCTTCATTAAAGTGACATAACTTTTTTATACTCACTGTTCTTGGAAATGTTATATTATTATATTTATTATGTTGTCTTTTTGAGTGGTCATTCACAGTAATGAGCCTATTTACAACAAAATCTTTGGATTAGGCCTTCATTGCCCGGAAAAATAATGCCTCATGTCGAAGAAACCCCACGCTGAGCTCATGATAGTGGCCTATGTATATGCTACCCTTGAGAATCTGCCCTCACTAAGGAATTCAGAAGGCTTATCGCTAAGCTTAAAGCTAAAATTGTGGCCATTGTCACTCCATTTGCATCTCATAATCAGCAAATCGCTGACCTTGAAAAGATGGCTGCAATACAATCTATTTCAAGTCATCAAATTGGAGAGAAAATCTTTCATCTAAAGGATTGCAGCTAAATCTGTGGATTTGGAGGCTCACTCCTGACATATGATTAGTTGGTGTACTTACAGTAAATCACTGAAAGAACATGGTCACCATGATCTACTAACCCAGTTTTTATCAGGAGGGGACAGATCAGCCATATGTGAACAGACATTTTTGTACCTGTAAACAATCTATTTTAGCATAATTTTGTTGTATATATAAATATATATATATATATATATATATATATATATATATATATATATATATATATATATATATATGCACATATATATTTTTTGATTATTCTTTTTGTGATTGCTCTTTTATTGAAAAATGTTATGCACGCTGAAACCCTCACACCCCCACCTCAAACAGATATACACCTGCAAACAAACCCCAAACTATAACAGACAGTGTGACTAGTGTGGCAATCCACAGTACAGTAGGCACTGGGTCAAAAATATTAGGCTGTGAATCGGTGGCATGCCAGGCTCACAGGGGAACATGAGTCTTCATAAATAAGCCTGTACCTTAGTTACCTCGGCCATCACAGGCCTACAGAGCAGTGTCCCTTCTCATTAATATATTTCATTATATTTGTTGTCTTCTTTTTTCATGACCATTTATATTACACTATACTTCACTATATATCTTTTTGTACCTACCTGTACATATACAGCTCTGGAATAAATTAAGAGACCACTGCAAAACTATCAGTTTCGCTGGTTTTAGTATAAATCGATGTTTGAGTATAATTACTGACAACATCACTCCTAAATTCCACATAAAATATAGTAATTCAGAGTAGAAATGTTTGTATTTGTTATTTTTGTAGAAAATTCCATATTCCCTAGTTGTAATCTAAGATTATATCCTATCTGAACCTGAAATTAAGACATTAATACCCATGTGTCATTAAGATGGGTTGTGGACAGATTGGCAGAGGCAAAACGGTTTATGTAGGAGTAATCCATTTTAATAGAGGAAGGTACAACAGAACCAAACAAACTTAAACCAGACTATATGACTGGGCATAGCCTTCAGCTGCTAACCAAAATGAACCGCATTAACATGGGCAACCATTCAACATAAATAGGTTCCCCAATTGGAGGCAATAACCAACACCTGCCTCCAATTGGGGAGACCAAAGCACATAGAGGTGCCTAGAGGCATCTCTTCTGGCCATGTCCTGACTATGGCCCCAGCCAGCGCGAAGATGGCTAGGGGCATAGCCAGGACGTGACAGATAGCACATTTCTTTGAAACATGTAGACCTCTATTTATTCTGGTAAACACTTAAAGATAATCTTCAGCCTTCCAGATAAGTTAACGTTAATGGAACTGCAAAGGAATTTCACTTGCTAGATAAGAGTGGTTGTCATCCAATCAGGAGAAGCACAAAACGTTAAGATTTTGAGATACAATGAACTTTTTCCAATATTACTCTTTTAGAAAACACATCCCTGCATTTGATGACTGCAGTTTTGTTTGTTTCTTTTAGGGTTAGAGGTAGGCATGTCAGGTGTATTCTGTTGTTTGTCATTAGTGCCATATAAAATAGGGGGAATTCTTTTTTTATGTTTTGTTATACCGTTCGCTCCCTCCTGTGTGTTCAGTAAAAAAAGAATTGACCCGCAGAAAGAACATTTAAAAAAAGATTAAAGTGTCCATCCATCTGTGTTACCTTTCCCTAACTTAGATACGCATAGGAGAACTATGACTGAAGCTCTCTGGTGGTGTAGAATGTGTGATTAAAAAATACACCACAATATTGCACAGGCTACACTCGTAGCCCTAGATCCCATTACTGGAACATAACACTCCTTCAGGTGTTATTAGTGCTTATGACACTCTTGTTAGCTGTCCATGTGTGTGTGGGTTTGTGTGTATGTGAGCTTGGAGGATGATTGAATATATAGGTGTACACAGGGACGCCGACCGGAATCCCAGGGCCAGGGACAAAATGTAACATTTCTCTATAGTACTAAATACCAAGATGGACTGACTAATAAATAATTATATTTAAGCCAACCTAATGCGCCCCCCCCCCCCCAGGCCTGGGCCCGGGACAAAGTTACTGGTTGTCCCCCCTGTCGGCGTCACTGGGTGTATATATTCTGTAATCTGATTGTTTCTAGCTCCACTTAGTGGTGTGGTCTCATTCCTATGGGCAGGTTGGTATGTTTAACTCTAAAAGGTGATTTGATGGGATTTGATTTGATGCACAATCTCAGGGAATAGTTTGAAATGCAGAAATATATCACAGCACCTTTCATAATGAAAACGAAATTGAACACAATGCAGTTATTCAGTTAGGGCCTATTCCCATTACAATAGTTATTGGACCACAGATATTATAATACATTTCCATAATCTCATTTGCCACGATAATCATTGTAAACTCACTTTGATCTGGATGTCATGTCATACACTTGTACATCATTCTATAGTGTTTTATGGACTAATGGGCAGCATTTTTGATCTCTGACAACTTGTTTTATATTCCCTGAATGTCTATTGCAATAACTTCTATACTACAAAGAGTACCAAATAAAACCTGAATTTGCCCGCAGATGTACCTGGCCTTCTCTTCTCCTTGATCCCTTGACTAATAACCAGTTCATCTTATATAAATGTAAAAATATTTCACCAACATCAAGCAGGCAAGTGTTTTATAACTTTAATTAATTGTTTTTTTATTGCTGATGCACATTTAGCAAAAAGTCTTATCTTAAGTCATAATCTTAAGTAAACTCTTGGTAGTAGTGTAAATAGAGTCAAATATAATACCAGGCCTGCTGTAGGAAGCAGATTCCTGGAAGGCTGTCACCAAAGCAGCATCAATCCTCTAGGCTGAAACTCACAAAGAGCCACACCTGAACTGATTTGAGTAGAAGTTGTGCCAGGGTTGATGGAAAAGCTGTTTTTACACTGCCAAGGTGTGAGGGTGTGAGCGTGGGCGTGTATCCGATTTTCCCCTCTTGCATATTCATGTACCTCAATGAGTGAGAAAAAAACAGAAATAAGAATGCCAATGAACTGGAGATGGATGAACAGGGTGAATGTGTTGTCAGTATACAGATGGTAACACACAGTGAGAGAGGAGCAGAGAGGAGCAAGTAGAATGTGTTGTCAGTGTACAGACAGGGATACACAGTGAGAGGAGCAGAGGTTGCTTCATGCCCTTCGTATCCCTCCCACTACCCAGAATAATAACAGGGTAAATGAATGAACACAATCATTTAGATACTTTCAGCATGGAGGTGGGGAGGCTGTTTATTTGGATCAGATCCAGATATGTTCTTCTTTCTCCTCTGAACTGTGGAGGAAACCGCTAGAGTTCGTACTAGTTCCCAATGTCACCCTGATTCATCTGCAGTGCACTGGTTTGAGTCCTAAAGGGCCTTGTTCAAAAGTAGTGCACTGTGCCTTGTTGAAGTAGTGACATTTGGGATGGGCGTACCGTAATACTACAGTGGTGAACCTCAAGTCTGTTATCTTATTATTATTACATTATTGGTTCTTATCTCTTCTACCGCCATCTCTGTGGCCCATCTGTAGACCATTCATTAAAAAGATTAGTATTCGGGTTCCGAAATGTACAGTTAAAAGAAAAAAAGCAGGATTGCTTTGTAACTTTTGTTTTTCTCGAAATATAGTGGCACAAATGCGTCCACACCCCACAACTCAGCTCCACACCAACACCATGCACAGGGTTAAACTTTACTCTGGAGGTCAAGGATCAGCCAATCGTGGTTCAGTACAGGGTTTCTCCAGCATAAGAGTGGGGTTGTACTACGAGATGTATTATGTTTGAGTAGAATGAGAACAGGAAGAATGGAACTCTGTAGACATGAACAGTCCTGTATGGATTAGTGTGTGGAATTATTGAATGACGTTTATGTGCTTGTGTGTTTGTGTGTGCTCTCATTGTAGTATGTGTGGAATGCAGAAGAGAGGGGCATTTGTTTATGTTCCTGGAAGCAAAATCCAGACAAAGGCCATCCTACCGTTCCCGTTCCGGTCCCTCACTCTCACTCTTAGCTCTGGCCTCTGTTTAGTATTTCTCCTCTGTTTACTCTAAAGGGGCACCATTAATTTACATGCACTACTGTGCACAGACTTGAAAAAAATTCCTTATATGAGAATGTGGTGTTCTGCTGTCATGTGACATCCCAGAGTTTGTGATGATGTTCATAAAATCTTCATCGTCCGCACCATTAAAAGTGTTTTGTCCAGATTGAGTCTGACATTAATAAAATATTGGACCAACTGGTAAGCCTTTTGGCATATAGCATTCATCACCACTGGGACAGTTAATCTCTAAACACATCTTCAAAACTACCTGTAGACGACTAAGATTGTACATTGTGCTAAAACCAGGGCATGATGTGAAAGTGAAATGGAGACATTATTGGAATGACTGAGAATCATCAAGGGTCTGAACCCGAGGTGTGTTATGAGGACAGGGAGCTTGCATTTCTGTGTCCCCCTGCTCTGCCAGTGTCAGTGTCTTTATTGTCTGCAGGGTCTGCTTGGCAGTACTCAAAGGAGGGAAGAACAATGTGACATTATGGGAAATTACATCTCGCCTTGGATGCGGTTTGGATGAGATTTCGAAAAATGTAATAAAATACACAGTAAGTTTTATTCTGTTTTTGATCAGTTTTGTGCCTGTGTTTGTGCGAGCAGCTCATGCAGAGCAGCTGAAGATCTATGAGACGTAAAAGGGGAGAAAACTAATATTTTTGTAATTACAGCTGTGGATGGAGGTTTAAGTATATTTGCTGGATTTCTACTGCAGCATCTCTGAGGGGGCTGAGGGTTAATGAGCACAGAGATATTCTGCACTTCATCTGCTGAATGCAATGGCATGCTGCAATACGATAGCTTAAATAAGACCCCTTTAGAATGTGAATGCCGACACACAACTACAATTATTTGTATGCATTTGTAGGTGTACAAAAGCAGACATGACCCGTTACACCCTCCAAACTGGGCTATGTGAAGGAAAGGGAGTGTGCCTGTGTGCTTGCCTCCCTGCCAGGGGGTGTTTACCATTAGCACTCTATGGATTATTCAAAGAGACCTTCTTACAGGGTGCCAAAACATCTGACTTTCCACAAGGCATTTGTCAGTACGTTCTGTATGTGGTCATTCCATGTTTGGATCTTGGGTGTTGGATCTTGGCATGATGTGCTACTGCACCCATATGGTTAAAAACAAAACCAGACCAAGTCTCTAATCGTTAAGGAAAGCTGCACCCTTCCAAGTTAATCATTTTCAAATAATTTTGACCTATTTTGCCGCACCTTCTATCCTGGCTAAGATACAATATAATGGGATTCTAACTAAGCCATTTGATGGGATGGTAAAGCTAGGGGTGAATTACCTTTTTACGCAGAAGGAAATTGCAATGTTGTTGCAAATTTCTTTTTGTGGGATTTGTTTAATTGTGCAAAGACATTTTCAATGGGTGCAATTACATATCTTAAACAACATTTATCTTTAAAAATTTTTTTTTTTCAGGAATGCTAATCCTATCTGTTTCAAATGACAGAAATTATTTCAGCTCAATCTAGGGTGTTGAAATCCTTTTCCTTGTGCTTTTTGATGTGCCAAGTGTATATAATTTGGACAGTATTTCACAAATGGATAATCTACGTAGACATACTGATGACAGATACTCCACTCAATGTAATCCAAATAATTCATGACTCTAAGACCAATAACATTCTATTGAATTATATGTTGATTATATATAATTTGTTTATATGTTGGTTATTCTTTGATTATATGTTGGTTAGAAGGATAATATGGTAATTTGTTATGTTTAAATGTTTTTAAACATTAAAATAATTTTAAAAAGTGAGAGTGTTTGGAAATCAGACAAGAACGATATGCTATGAGATTCTCTTCACAGCGTAGAAACACACACGCAAACAAATAAACACACACATACCTTTTTGGGGAGAGCAGCCCCACCCGCCCTTACATTAGGATGGCCACTGTCCCACCGACCTTATGTCACCCAACCCCACCAGACTTCAACCGAGCATTTACCCCCTCCCTCTTCCTGCTGGATCAAGCAGTCAACCCAGACTGTACCAGACAGACGTCTGTGGCACGCACACCACGTCCCAAGATGACTCTGTCCTTGACAGAGGTTGTCGCTGTGACTGTCCCTCCACTGCCTTGAACCAGGTCAAGACCTTGTCTATTCAAGCGATGATGTCAAAGGCTCTGACTTGTTCACTCAGTCTGTCTGAGGTTTGGTTGGCATGGACAGGTGGGGGATTGGGGGTAGCTGGACATTTGAGGACGAGTGGCCCTCTAATTGTCAGTTCACAACATTTCTCTTCACTGGTTGACCAGAATTTGTATTTCTAAAGGCCATTAATTTATAAAAGACATAGATAAAGAAACATTTCAACAACGAGGATTTCTGTTTTCATATAATGCCTTCAGGATGTTTCAGATCCCCTCACTTTCTCCATATTTTCTTGTGTTATAGACATAGTTTTTAATCGAATTAATATGTTCGTTTTTTTACATCAATCTGCACACAATACGCCATAATGACATTTTTAGAAATGCGAGTTTATATGTACCAATGGTGGTTACACTTCCAGCTGCCCAGGAGCCGCAGCCAGCACCCCCTGCTGCCCAGGAGCTGCAGCCAGCCTCTCACGCTACCCAGCGGTCTTCGCCGCCAGCCGCTGCCCGTCCCGCCGGCCCCGCCTCCACTGCCTGTGTCGAGCGTGTTTTGGTGGGAGTCTGGTTTCTCTCACGCCCTTCCGCCCTCCCCTGGGGTAGTGTTCCTGCCCCGTCTGGAATCCGGGGCTTTGGGGGGGGTGTACAGTGATGGTGAGGTGACGGACAGCTCCGTCATCTCCCACTCCTCCTAACATCCCAATGGTCACAAACTCATCCCGGTGTCCTTCATTTGTCTTGTCCCCAATTGTCTCACAGACCAAGTCCCAATCAAGTCATTTATATGTGTTTAAATGTTTCTCCTCTGCTTCCCTCAGTTGTCAGTCATTGTTCCATGTCTACGTTTATTCCCTTCCATAGTGAGTATCGTTTTTGTGTGTAAACTTTTATTTTCATTCAGTTTGTTTCACTGTGCTCTGTGTTTGTTTCAATAAAAGATCAACACTGACTACCACTTTGCCTGTGCCTAGTTCGTCCTCTTCACCACTACACCATTCGTGACAAGAGAGATATTTCAGATTTTTTTGAATACATTGGCACACATTTGGTACACATTTAAAAAAACACATTACAGCATTGTAATGACAAAAAATAAATGTAGTCATTAATATGTCTAGAAAATAATAAAATGTAGTGAAAGTGAAAGGTTTTCAACACAGTACTTTCTGAGTGTGTTTTCACAACAATGATATTACATGTAATATTTAATTTAACATTGAATTTACAATAGTGAGCGCATACAATTTCATGCTGGCGCAAAATATTTGTTGGTGAGTTTTGGGGATATAGCAGGACAGTGTGCTTCGGGGATGAGTCTGAGGGAAATTAGAGGAATATGAGGGATTGTGTCTGTCAGAAAGGAGTTTCCTATAACCTTCCATGTTTTTTGTTGCATTTGTCTGCTCCTTTGACTCATTTAATAGAATGTATTTGCTTTCATTTGTAAAAGAAAAATCTATTTGATGTATGATTTTTTTCTTTTGTGTAAAAATCTTTTTTTTAATGATTTAAAACCATGAAATGGTAGACATCCATCATCAAATGTACATGAAATGCAAGCAAATAACTGTCTCAATCCAATCAAGGAACAATTGGTGGAATTGAGTGTCTGAAATTCGTTACAGCAAGAGCTTGTCAAAAGATGTCTTGTCAAATCAATAGATGGGGTCATTATCTAGCAAAAGAGAATTAAAACCAATGAAGCACTGAGTTCCCAGAGGACACAGTCTGACACACAGCAACAACAATGCAACTTTGAGACAACCATTCATTTGTCCACAAATGAACAGGACCAATAACAATAGGCTGAGAGATATGGAGGACACGTTGGGACCTAATGCTATGGCTATCTCAATAAAATGGAAACGCTGCCGTTTCCTTCTCTATGGAACGTCACTGCTCCGCTATTCACTAACTAAACCTCTAGTGGGAATTGCTGTTCTGACATGACAGATGGTGTGGCATGCATTTGGTCCCCACTTGGTCACCACTTGTGTGCATTGGTGTGCTCAAAGACATCAGAAGCAGCACTGACCAATAGCGAATTAACCTTTAGCAGCAGGGTTATGCATGCTAGATATCGCTAGTCAATTCCCTTCATTCATAAATCTGTTCAACCATGCATGCATAAATCTAGCAGGAGATGTAGGATGCTTGATTTGGGGCTGTAACTCATGCATAAAACAGTGTCCTGTCATACCAGAGTGTGAAACTCAGCTTATATAGCTCTACCAGACCTGTTTTCAAGAAGCCAACTATTTGAGATAAGTAAATCCTTAAAAATAAAAACTTTCTTCAGGACTTATTGAGGGTCTCACAAAACTGCAAGCTCATCCAGTGCTCCTGGTAGTCCATAATTTGAAATAATTTGAAAGATATAACCCCTGTCTAAAAAAGTTGTAATGCTGCTTGAATGTAAATAAAACAGAATGTATAAAGATGTGCAAATAATTCAAACCCAATATTCATTAGAAAATCGTACAAATGTACAGAAGCCCTGAAGCCCAAGCAGCAAAAAAGTTATTTGGGCCCAGAGGATACATTTATCTTGTTCGAACGACTAGGTATCTCGTTCAAACGATTTGGTATCTCGTTCGAATGACTTGGTATCTGGTTTGAACGACAGTAAAAAAAATATGGAAAATAATTCGTTTTTTTACTACTTGCTAAGTTGTTCAAACGAGATATTAAGCCGTTCAAACAAGATACTGAGTCGTTCAAATGTGACAATCATTAGTAATCTAATTAGGCCAAATTCATTTTTCAGCAGCATTACAAGGCCATGTAATGGATGCTACATCACATTGTTCTTTGATTCCATCAATTGAGGGCCTATAATTGTCAGGAACAGGAGTTGGGACCCAAGTGCGGATAAGAAGGGTGAAGAGGGAGAGACAGGTAGGGTGATCGGAGTCAGGCAGGGAATCGAGACTCAGACAGGCAGCAGAGACACTGACCGGTGGCAGGTAGAGTAGTCAGGGACAGGCAGTAGATCGGTACACGGGCGGATGGCAGAAGTACAGTCAGGGAGCAGGCAGAGTAGTTGGGGACGGGCAACGAGTCGATACACAGTAAATCCAAACAGAACGAAGATTCGGATACTGCTGAGAAGCGCATGTGGTTTACGACCATAATCCGGCAAGGGAAAGGATGACAGGGCTCTGTGGATATACTTTCGGTAACAAGGTGAGTGGAAACAGGTGCGTGATCGCGAATTGGGAAGAGGTGTGGGAGTGGATAAGGAGCAGGTGTGTGAATGGCTCAGGAACGTGAGGACCCGCCTCCGCGTGATAAATAATTGTTCATTAATAGTTATTTGAAACCTTAAAACAAGGCAACCTTTGAACTCCAAAGAATTAAGTCAGAACAGTGAGCAATCAGCTGAATAGTAGCAAGCTGACCTTACATAGACCCTCTACCCGCATCCAGGCAAGTACAGTCCTCTCCAAAAGTATTGGAACGTTAAGGCAAATTCCATTGTTTTTGTTGTTCACTGAAGACATTTGGGTTTAAGATCAAAAGATAAGTATGTGACAAAAGTTCAGAATTTCAGCTTTTATTTCCTGGTATTCCCATCTAGATATGTTAAACAACTCAGGACAGACCACCTTTTGTTTGAAACCACCCATTTTTCAAGTAAGCAAAACTATTGGAAAATGTGACTGACAGATGTTTCTTGTTGCCCAGGTGTTGCCTTTTATGTTGACTGTTCAAACATTAAATAGCTCTTCATGACTAGTCTAAGTTTCCATCCTTGGTTTAAATACTGCATTTATAAACCAATAAACCAACATTAAGACCAGAGAGCTGTCTATGGAAGAAAAGCAAGCCATTGTCAGGCTGAGAAAAGAAGGATAACCGACCAGAGCCATTGGGCAAACATTGGGCATAGTAAGCACAATAATTTGGAATGTCTTGAAAGAAACTACTGGTGTACTGAGCAACAGACGCTGAACAGGTCGGCCAAGGAAAACAACAGTAGTTGATGACAGAAATATCATGAGAGCTGTGAAGAAAACCCCCAAAACATCAGTAAGTAATATTACCAACAACCTCCACAGTGCAGGGGCAAAGGTATCACAATCCACTGTTCGAAGAAGACTCAGAGAGCAGAAATATAGAGGCCACACAACAAGAGGCAAACCACTTATCAGCAGTAAGAATCGGAAGGCCAGATTGAAATTTGCAAAGCAGTAGAGAGATGAGCCGCAAAAGTTCTGGAACACAATTTATGGACTGAGGATACCAAGATTAATCTCAACCAAAGTGATGGAAAGGCCAAAGTGTGGACAAAGAAAGGAACTGCTTAAGATCCAAAGCATACAAGCTCATCTATGAAGCATAGTGGAGGTAATGTCATGGCCTGGGTGTGCATGACTTCTTCTGGAACAGGCTCATTAATATTTATTGAAGATGAAACTGATGATGGTAGCAGCAGAATGAATTCAGAAGTGTACAGAAACATTTTGTCTGCCAATTTATGGAGAAATGCATTGAAACTAATCTGGAGGAAGTTAATCATGCAGCAGGACAATGACCCAAAGAACACTACCAACAAAAAGTACTTCATCAGAGGGGAAAAGTGCAAGGTTTTAGATTGGCCAAGTCAATCACCTGACCTTAAGCCAATAGAGCATGCATTTCACCTCCTTACGAGGAGACTGAATGGAGAAACACCCCGAAACAAACAAAAACTGAAAGACGCTAGGGTATAAGTCTGAAATAGCATCACAAATGAAGAATGCAACAGTTTGGTGATGTTGATGGATTGCAAGCATGAGGCAGTTATTACAAGCAAGGGTTATGCCACCAAATATTATATGTTATTTACTTTAAGATTATTTGTTCCATTACTTTTGCTCACCTAAAAATGCTGTGGTCTAATACAAATAGTGATATGTCCTAAGTGGTTTAACAGATCTAGATGTGAATACCAGGAAATTAAAGATGACATTCTGAACTCATCTTTTGATATTAATTCCAAATGTTTTCAGTAACCGACAAAAACAAAGAAATTCGCCTTGCCGTTCCAATACATTTGGAGGGGACTGTATGCTGCCTCTTGGTAAGGTAATCTGGAATCATAATGTAAATTTTCACTGTTATGCTGATGACACACAGTAATATATTTTGTTGAAGCATGGAGAAGCCCCAAAATTAGTTACTTTGGAAACATGTGTTTCAGATATTAGGAAGTGGATGACAGAGAACTTATTGTCACAATCGGGTTTTAGTGGAGGAGAGGACGAACTAGGCACAGGCAAAGGGTGGCAGTCGATGCGATCTTTATTTTAACAAAGAAACACTGTGCACTTGAAAATAACTGATAAAAAGAAAACAGGGAAACAAAACCAAAACTCACCACTAACAAAAGGATACACAGCAACATGGAACAATGACTGACAAATGAGGGGGGCAGAGGAAAAACATTTAAACACATACTAATGACATACAGTGGGGCAAAAAGTATTTAGTTAGCCACCAATTGTGCAAGTTCTCCCACTTAAAAAGATGAGAGAGGCCTGTAATTTTCATCATAGGCACACTTCAACTATGAGAGACAAAATAAGAATAAAAATATCCAGAAAATCACATTGTATACCGACATTTGCCTGCGCTTTGATTTCGCTACAGCCTGGTCCCTTTTGCTCTGCTGTTTGTTCTCCATAATAAAGGAGTCCTGCGCTCTGCGCTTGGATATTTTCCTCCATCCAACTTGTCAGTGTGCTATCATTACAGTACGTAAGTAACCCTTCCTGTTCCGATTTGAATGCTTGCTACCCGGTTAATATCATGGTGTTGTCTTCAAACAATTACAATGAGGAAATAAAGTTATGAACACTGTATGAGCTAAATTTGAGGAAACAAAAGCATGGTCTGACCAGGCGTTGTTATTTCACTCGTACCTATACGTTCTAAATGTGCATTCCAAACAATCATACCGCTTCAGGGAACACTCTAGCCTGATCACATTGGTGTGATCGCATGCGTCAAAGTGTTAAAATAACCTTCCTTTCTTACTGATGTTTTTTTTTTCTTCATAATGTTTGTATTTTAAAATGTTAAATGTGGCCATAAAGGTGAATATAATCTTAAAATGCCCCTGAAAAATGTTTCATTCCCATTTCTCATACAACCACATGGCGGTTTGAACAATAATGGTCTATGGATCACTGGAGAACATGGTAGCGAGGCGATGTGCAAAACCTTCCTGTGGTCTGACAAATCAAAATGTAACAATATATTTGGGAATCATGGATGCCGTGTACGGGCTTGCATAGTTCAAAAGCCAAAATCTGTGATGGTATGGGGGTGCATTAGTGCACATGGCATCAGTGACTTGCACATATGTCAATGCACAATTAAAGATGAACAATATATACAGGTTTTGGAGCAACAAATGCTGACATCCAGAAGTCTTTTGCAAGGAAGGCCTTGCTTATTTCAGAGTCTGGATACTAAATTGGCCTGCCTGCAGTCCAGACCTGTCACCCATTGAAAACATTTGGCACATTAGGAAACTAAAAATACGACAAAGGAGACCCAGAACTGTTCAGCAGCTGAAATCCTATATCAATTAAGAATGGGACTACCATTCACTTTCAAAACTGCAGCAATTGGTCTCTTAACAGTGTTGTTTAAAGAAGAGGCAGCACATTAATAAACATGCCCCTGTCTCAAAATGTTTGAAACATATTGCTGGCATCAAATCCAAAATGGGCATATAATTTTCCAAAAACTATAACATTTCTCTGGTTCAACATTTGATATGTTGTCTTTGTACTATTTTGAATTACATATAGGGATTAAATGATTAAATCATTGCATTCTATTTTTATTTGCATTTTACGCAGCGTCCCAACTTCTTTAGAAACGGGGTTGTAAATTTTTGTCAAATACTCTTTGAACCCAGGTCTGGTGTGTACTCGTCTGTTGTTAATTTGGTGGGAATCTTTCCCTCGGCATTGGCAGACTCATAAAATTGTTATTTAATAGAACACAGCCACTGTTGTAGCCATGACCAGAGGGAAGGCTAGGAGATAATGGGAATCTAAACAAACACCATCTTTTGTCATTAAGCTTTGGCCAGACATACACATTGGACTTTTGAAGTGGTTTTCAGTGTTTTCCCAATAATATGATTGTCTAGTAACTTCAGGAGCCGCTGGGCTTGCTAAAGACACATGCTAGCTAGGGAAAATATACTTAAGATTGACAATCACTTAAGATTAACAATCACAAACATGACAAATCTCATTATTCTGGCTAACATCATGCATAATGAATCTGTCAAGGCTTTGTGTACATGTAACCTGACCAACAACAACTAAAGGCTTTCCCCCTATGCAACTTCATAGTTTGTCTACCAATATGTCTGTTGGGTGTTGTTACAGCGCCTCCATTTTATTCATGTACAATATAAAAATTGGTCATTAGCAAAAGTATACATTTCTATATATAATAATTTGGAATGTGCAAAAAACTAATTTTAACAGGAACTATAAGGAACACAGGACGCTGTCTGTCTGGGTCTTAGAGAGTTGTGCATCATCTGCATTGTTGGTTCTTTGGGGTTTTAAGATTACTGTCTCTCAAGCCCTTTGTGAATTGTAAAAAAACATCTGAATGATTCATTTGAACAGAACAATTAATATTCTAAGAAATGAAATCAAAATTTAGTGAGTGATTGAACACTCAGCTACATTGTTGTTTTGTTTTTAGGCTTTTATTGCCAGTGGAAATCAAAGAGTGAACATGTGAGGAGGCATATTGGTGCAGGATAGATATGGGTTTTGAACCCTGGTCTCCGGCAAGGAGTTGCTTATGTACATGGAGACAGGAGTGTTACTACAGAACCATACTGTATCTCCAAACTGCCATGCCAGTTTTCTCTTTGAGAGAACGGATGAGCATGCATGTGTTAGCATGTGTGTGCAGGAGTATGTGCATGTGCGAACGGAAAACCATGAGACATAGCATTTTAGTGCAAAAAGGCGGGCTCTACACTTGGTTTATTCAATATTTATGTTTTTACAAATGATGATGATTGATTTGGGGATGTTGTAAAGTCATCCTTACCATATGCACACATGCATGTAAGCATGCAAAGATACACACACATATATACATACATCCACCTCACAGACTATGCCCTGAACAATCCATGAATTACACATTGAAATCCACATCCATTTCTTGGACTGTAAAATCTGGTGATCAATGGAGTTGGTCCTGTACCGTACATTAATCACATTGTTTTCCTACCATTGCCAGAGAAACTGATCCACTGTGGACATACTCACAGAACTAGAACATGTATCTGTAATTTCATGTAGCTAATTGTGCATAACATGCTTTTATATTCACTCTACAAACATCTAAAAATGCCCAAAATAACTTAATGATGCGATGGGGCATTGAGCATACAACACCCCAACCCACTTCTGGCATGCCTCTAAAAGTCCATCCGAAGGTCAGTCTGAAGGTATGTCTGGGTCAGTGGATGGGACCAATGATGCTGCTGAAAGTGGTGTGGGAAGGGCCAGTAGGGGGCACTCTCCCCTGGCCCTGAGTTCCATCAAATTTTGAAACTTCAGATTTTGAAAAGATAAGACGTGCATTGTTCCTCGCCCTAACCTGATCAAGAATGTGTCATTTTTATAGTCATTGCATATCTACTGTGGTAGCTATTGAAATGAAGAGGTTCCATCAAATTATGAAAGATATTGAAAAAATAAAGGTTGTACATTGTTCCTCGCCCTCCCCTGAACAAGAATATATACTTTTCATTTTCATTGTATACTTTTTGTCATCGCTATTGAAACATAAATTTACAAGGCTGCATTTCCTTACAATTTGAACGCGCCCACCACTAGCACCAACACGGAGTGCTAGTCGCCTGATGTCCACCAGATACGTCGAACTCTGCGTTGCGCCGGACGTCATTCAGTGTCAAGGAAGCAATCTGAAATGGTACGTATCCAATGCGATGCTGCATTGCGGTGCGTTTGGTGTAACGCATGCGTTCATTATTTTCAACTCGTGCTTGTTTTTAAGGTTGTGGTTGTCCGACGGAAGTTCAAGTTCCCAATGACAGGAGTACGTGGCAACGAGTGGCACATAGCATGACCATAGTATGACCATAGTCAACTAATTCAAAAGTGGCCGGTTTATCAAATGTTGTATTATTTACAACGTCAAATCTACATTGTTCTAGCAAAATTTGACAATCTGCCAAATACAATAATTCAAGTGGATACAGTAGCCTACCTAACAAACTCAAAACTAATTAAGTAGATAGCTGACTGTTGTTATTAGCTAGCATTGTATCAAACTACTGTACAACCATTCTGCTTTAACTTTGCTGAATCATCAGCACCTGTTTTCCACAATTATAGTATCTCATTCAACTGCGCAGATATAACTGTAGTAGCAGTCCTGCTGCAGGCAGCATTTTTGGAGTTGCAACAATCTAGGCCTGGTGTAAGAAGCTATGGCTACCGAAACATACCCGGTACCTAATGTCATCTCAAGGCTGATGATGTGTGGTTAACGTTCTGGCACAAATTGGTCACAGTGCACAACCCAAGTAGTGCTGCATGTCAAACTGCATACGTTTGGAGTTCGCCTTGCTATGCAAACTGCATTGGGTCTCTAGAAAAGTGAAATATAAATCTGAATTAATAATTATTTTGAGTAAAAATGAACTAGCGGAAATTAATTAGCTTGAAAAACAATTGCACATTGAGCGCAAACTATCAGCATACAGACACAAGCTAGTATGAACAAACCAAAATAAGGGACCCATGTAGATTACATTAAGATTATTTGATCAGCTTGTCTCTGCACAGCTATACATGCAATAGCATCTGATAGGGGTTACTCTATTTAATTCTGACTTGTTCTCAAAATGTAGATGTTAATACAACTACAAAACTGCATGTACAAACTTTATAGGGCCTTTCCCTGATTATTTTTCCACAGGGCTCATTATGTGGTCAGTTCGGACATAGAGTATCTGGACAGCTTTAGTAAAACTGGCCCGGGTAAGCAGAAGACCCTCAAACAGTGCTTGACTCAGGTTAGACCAGGTGATTTAGTGAGACATCTTGGTGATTCATATTGCAAAACAACCAAAATGCCTTGCAGTACTTATTAGGAAGTAAGGAGAGTGAGTCAACTTTAGTAGCTACTTCATTACTCACATACACAGAGCGGAGCTGATAGTGACTCACCTTCATAGGCATTCTGACTAACAGGTCCCTGGATCAGAGACAAGTGAACGCTAATGAAGCAATTCAAATGTATTTTAACAAGAAGTAATGTTGATGATTAATGCCTGGCTGACTGACATTTCCTTTTGCTTATTCGATTTTCAGAAAAGTAACTACTCAATAAATATGTTGATAAAAAGAAATGGGAAAGGCCTTCGTCTGCAGGATATGTTTCACCTTGACAAAGATTGTTACTTGAGGTGTGGATGTGTGATGACAGAGGCCCAACCGAGCACCACTCCAGACCATTGTACAACAGTCATCTTCACAATCGATTCATTCACCAGGGTGGCTTAATGGGGATTCAGGGTTTCCTCCTACATCATTCAGGGGCAGTGAGTGAGCGAGGCAAGGTCAGGGTGACGCCAAGACCGAAAGCTGTGGCCACCATTACCCTGAGAGTCATGAAGGAGGTGGAAAGTAGGGACTGTGAGCAGAGTGATTAAAGACAGTCAAAAGAACAGTAAATGATTGGGCTGTTAATTCCTGCACTCGCACTGCAACAGGTCTTCCAGGAGAGGTGTGTTGACTAAAAGGTTGGGGCAATAGGTAGACTGTCGAGGAAGGAACACTGTGAGGAGTGTACTATGCATGCACTGTACTTCTGGCCCACGCACAGTAATACTCTCTTCAGAAAGCATGTCAAAGCAGTAGTCCTGATCCAACATCATAATGAACAATACGGGATGGGGTTAGTAATAAGAATAGTGTTATGCTGCATAATATAGCATTGGAGGGTTTAAATGTGCCTGTTGAGGTGATCTTAAGTATTTCACTGTATCGTTCACATTGTTTATCGTGTGCATGCACTCAATATGTTTACATTTTATTGATGTACTTTCCTTCTGGTGGCCACACACACAGACGGTGTTAGTCCAGTCTTTTAACAGATCATGTAGCCCTCCATCTGTTCTGACTGTCTTTACTCCACCCTATGCCCACTCCTCCCTTAGACCACTGACAGTCCTACTGGGAGTATCCAAACAACAACTTACAGCAGCAGTCAAGGATCGACACAGTGTAAACTGGAGATTGTTTGGTGCATTACCGTCTCCCTTGTGTCTTTTTCATCCTCTCCCCATTTAACAAACAGCATGTCTGTTTTGATGTCTGTCACTGTCGGCTGAGGTCTCCGCTTCAGTCCTCTGCTGAACACCATAACTGTCTGGAGGAGAGGTGTTCTTGTATGACCTCCTCTTTCCCTCAGTTTTTTCCTTCTTTCTGTAGTGCTGGGCTCAGCAGGAGTGGGTGACTCGCCCAGCAACTCACTGCACGCACCAGTCCACGTTGTCATGGCAACCTCGTGCCTGGCATTCAGTTGGCAGTGAAGAGGGGACAAAGACAACCCTAACATCAACAAAGCACTTACATTGTGCTGTAAGCCCTAAACTGCTTAGTTATTCAAAAAGGCTGGTTTAATTTCCAGTTTCTTCCCAGAGATTTTAGGATACATAGTTTAATGTGAACTCAAAGTAAATTAGAATACATCAGTTGATCCAAGAGGCTATTGGAAGAACCACAAAAATTCAGCAAATTTCCTTTTTACAGTAATTATGTTATGAACAATCTACTTCCTTCAAGTGCCAACTAATGTACTATCTACTTACTATAGTTTTGTCTATATGAGTGCCCAAGGCATTAAAGCTGTAGCATACATTATTTTTGTAGCCATTATTTAGCTCATCAGTTACAGCATTTACATTATTTCAATAAAAAAACGAAATTATAGTCTCTTCTACATAGGACATACACAATGTTTTACTCCTCGCTTTCACTCTACAGCATCACTCCTGATACTTTCCCTGTATTTATCAATTAAGGGTGAAGGAACTGTTTTCATGGTCAGTCTTTAAAGCTAAATTAGGTATTCCTAAACCATTCTCAACTCTCCTACTGTAGCATCGGTGTCTTAGAAGTACAAAGGCATTAATGTCAGCATGCTTTCAACCGCTAAAAGCTACAGTGCTCCCTATCGCTTATTTGGGGTACTGCATCCCAGCAGCAGTTATGCTGTTGAAGGATGAAATTACCACAGGGTTAAAGTCTTTTATGTCCTGAGCTTTAAACCATCACAGGTTCAGATCAAACACATTTAACTGCTCCATTGGAGAACAAAAAAAAACATCACAGGCACTCTAAATAATCGGATCAGCTGAGATAGGGACATCTGGGTAGATAGATTGTTGCCAGTCCAGGGCACAGGATGTTATTTTCTTGGCATTTTTGCTATGCCATTTAATGCTATTGCTATGACTTGCTTCATTAGCGTTCACTCTTACTAGGATGGTGCAGCATGCTCTTTTCTACTACAGCGTTAGGAAGCTGTGATATAGGAGGTGATCAGGAAGTAAAAACACAAAGCTTATCTAATCTCTCTGAACTATTGCATGGATATATGAGGGCAATATGCAGCTTGTTAGTCTCCACTGGATTGGATGGGTAATTGCCCATATGGCACTTTCATGTATTGTGATAACTGGGTTGGAAATGGTATCCGGTGAGGAAGGAGATCAAGGAGAGGGCTACATCAGGTGGGAACTGTATACAATGAAAAACATAACTCAACAGAGCTGCCTTTGTGTTTGTGGTGAGCTAGGAAAATGGGAACCATATATCAATCTTAGATCAACATGGAACAAGTGTAGAACCATTTATAAAAGTTGAGATTGATAAGAGACTGTACCTAATAACTCATGTAGCCTAGAGCACATACCAGGAGCTAGAAGAAGACATTCATTTGTGGGGACCTGGAGGACCATATACAAATAAAACAGTAAAAGAATAGTAGGCATCAAAAGAGAGCATGTGAAGGGTACACTACATTCTAGTAGGTTCCTCATCTAAAGATAACAGGTAAAGTGGACACTACAATATTAGATTTTTCATCTACAGATAAAAATTGAAGTGGACACAACACTTTTAGGTTCCTCATCTACAGAGATGGCAGGAGGAGTGTAAACTGTACTCCTGATCAGGGTTTCCCAAACTTCTCCTCGAAGCACCCTGACATTAGACATTGTTATTTAATCACATTTTCAAAGGCAAGCCTGATTCAATTAATCTATGGCTTGATAATTAGTTGACTAATTGATTCAGGTTTGTTAGTTATGTCTGATGGGCCCAAGGAGAAAAACCCTTCTTTGGGCCTCTTATCTACAGCCTTTCCGAGAACCAAAAATGAGGGTTAACTAAGGTTAGCTAACCTCCAACTTCAGCAGTAAAAAGGTGATCTGTTTTACATTTAATGTGTCTAAATATTCTCCTACCACAATTTGCTACATTTTTCTTTACCGCAGAGTAAATCCGTACATTACAAGAGGAGAACAGCTGGGCTGGGCAATTATGGTGACTGCAGTTGAAAAGATCAGAGGACTAGAGGATGTTGTATGGATCAGAACTGTGTAGAATCAATGAGTTTCTGTTACTGAGACTGACTGTCTTACCGCCTGCAGTGTTGCATGGGCTGGGTTTGTAGCAGATTGTGAACTGTAGCAGCAAAAACAGTGAGCACTATGGAGGCAGGCTCTTCTAAAGGGTGGTAAGAGCTGTTAGGGAGGGAATCACTGTTATCCCAGAGGGCTGCAGGGAGATGGAGCTACTGCTGCTTTTAATTACACAGGATAACTAGTGTGTGTGTGTGTGTATGCACATTTGGCTTGTCCCAAAAAATCTTTAGATATGGGATTGATTAACTGAGGATGTTAGTTGAAGATGTGTGTCCTCCAAGCCCTGATTGGCTTGGCAGGAAGCTCTCCCAACCCTATTGGTGGTTGCTGTAATGAGACAATGTCTTAATTCATGGGTTTTGAATAGTTTTGGTATATGATCACTTTTTTAATAAAAAGTATTAAATATTTCTGACCTATTTATTATAACAATTCAACATGAAGGAAAAATTATTTGAAATGCACCAAAAAGGTTTGAGGTTTAGAAAAGGGAGATAAGGCAGTAATAGTGCATGATATTTTGTGTGGAACATAACAACGTTGATACCCATTTCTGGCAGTAGTGCACTAAATAGGAAATAGTGCACTAAATCGGAAATGGAACACAATGATTATGAACATCTTCAGACGATTATACGGTATATGAGATACTGGGGCGGATTGAAGGTGACTCTGAGGTGGCCCTGTAATTACTTTTTAATTGCATAAGTCCCCTGAGAAGCAGCCATCCACAATATACAACAACATAGTCTAACTTCACCTTAACCTTCAACCTTTTAGAAAAAATAGGTTAAGACAAATGTTCCCATTGGTCAACCATCTTGCCCAGTTTTATCCCAGTTATATAGTTAAGTCAGAAGCGCACACACAAACACAATTATTAATTGGAAGGGTTTACTGTCTGTTACTATATCATAGGTTTAGTGAGAATGCTCTAGCTAGCCTTAAGAGCTATACACTACTGAACTACATATACTTTATTCCTAGCCATAATTTTCTCACTGATATAATGTTAGGATATTAACTTATTATCTGTGCGTTGAGACGCAGAAACAATTTATCGTAGAGAAAAACAGTGAGTTTTTTCAGTTTACAAGGTCACATAACTATGCCTTTCTTGGTGTGGTGACTCTTGGCTGACTTCTCAGTTGTGCTTGTCTAAGCAGGTCTGGGTGCAGGTCAGCATTAAATGGGTGTCTGAGCTGGTTGAATGGCAGGTGACTCCGGTCCACTGGACTGCCCCAGACACTGTCACAACACACTAATTCCAAAGTTCTGATGTGTTCTGGTCATTACTTTGAAGCAGGTTAAATGATAGAAAGGGGCAAGAGAGCTTGAAAGAGAAAAAAGGGAGATGGGGAGAGTTGATTGAGCAGAGAACAAAAACAGGGCATCATTGTGATAACAGAGACAGAAGTGTTATTGTGTGGAAATGAGACATCGCATTCCTCCTTCATCTGTCCTTTATGAGATCTGAAACAACATGGATTTACTATCTCTTCTTTATGTTATCTGTAACAATATGGATTTACCATCCATCTTTTACGTCATCTGTAACAACATGTTTACAACTTCTCTGTTGTGTGATCTGAATCTAAATGTATTTACTATCTGTTTACTACCATACGTCTTTTATGCCATCTGTAAATAACATACAAAACAAATCCAGAATAAGGTTGAAAAAGGAAATGGAAAAAAAATCTTGACTAGAACCGGCTAGGCATGTGGAAGATTCAGAGACCAAGTGGAATACAATTCTAAAGACTATAGTATAGCTTTTTGGCCTAAGCATTGTGATGGCAGCATCATGTTGTGGGGATGCTAAATGCGTGCATGAAGTGCTTGTAAAGATAAAGGGTAAAGAAAAACTGACAAAATGAATGCATCAATGTACAGGCTGCGGCTGCGGGGAAACCGCGCTCCTCTCCAAAGTATTCTCTTTGCGAACGTCCAATTACTGGACAGCAAGCTGGACCAACTTAGGAGCAGGCTAGCTTTCCAGTGGGACATTAAGAACTGTAACATTCTGTTTTTCACTGGAACATGGCTGAAGCCCTCAATCCCAGATGTGGCCATTTTTTCCGTAAGGGCAATCCTTTCATCAGCAGGATCGAACAGTAGAGTCCGGTAAATGCAGAGGTGGAGTCTGCTTCATGGTAAACAATCTTTGGTGTCCGAACGTGGACTGCATTTCTTCGGGATACTCTCCTGATCTGGAGCATCTTACGATAAAATATCACCCTTACTACCTACTCAGGGAGTTTCCATCAGTCATTTTAACAGCTGTGTACATCCCCCCCCAAGCCAACGCTGGGGCTCCGCTCAACGAACGTTTCAAGTTATAGATAGGCTTAAATGTTTACATCCGGAGGCTGCCTTTATTGTTGCTGGCAATTTTAACAGCAAGAATCCGAAGAAAGTCCTACCGAAGTTTAAAAAACACATCAACTTCCCAAAACGAGTGAAAAACACTCTTGACAATGTCTACTCTCCCTTTCATCATGGTTAAACGTAAGGCCCTCTCCCATCCTGCTTTCGGCAAACCAGACCATACATCAATACTGTTGTTCTCTGCTTACAGACAGAGGCTATAACAAGAGAAGCCAGTGATGAGGTCCATTCACCGATAGACGGACGAATCAGACGCCGACCTCACATGACTGTTTCCTCACCACGGACTGGGAAATGTTCCGAGAGGCATCTGGAGGCAATATCAATGAATACACCGTACAACTACAAAATAATTTCCTAATCAAAACTTGTGGGTCACCAGTGGTATTCGTGCCATGCTTAAGGCACGGACTGCAGCATTCAACTGCAGCAGCAAGGACAATGATCTCTTTCTATGCTCGTTTTTAAAACATCATCCCTGGCATGGACACTCAAATGGACCAGGACGGCTGCTCTTCACAAATGACCAGGGCAGACGTTTGCAAAGCCCTAAATAGGATTAACACCTGCAAGGCTCCAGGACCAGACAACATCTCTGGCCATGTTCTCAAGGTCTGTGCAGACCAACTGGCTGATGTCTTTATTGATATTGTGACGCCTGCGGCATCTGCTTCCAGTGCTCCCCCTGCAGGAGGCAGGCTTCAGCGCTCCACGTCACCGGCCTTCTGACACCATTGCCCATCTCATCAACTCATCACACCTGTTGTCTCGTTTAGCGCACCTGATCATCATACACAGTCATTTCTCCCAGTATATATGTTCCCTCTGCTCCCTTTGTCTTTGTGTGTTATTGTCTCGCAGTCGTGAGCATTGTTCAGCTCTAAATAAATGAACCGAACCAAATCGACTCTGTAGTCCGCTTCTCCTGATTCCCCAAAATTACCTGACAGATATCTTCAGCCTATTGCTATGTCAGTCCGTGGTCCCCACCTGCTTCAAAAAGTCCAACATTGTTCCTGTGCCAAAAAACAAGTCCTCTGCATGAATGACTATCGCCCTGTATCACTCACACCAATAATCATGAAGTGCTTTGAGCAGCTAGTTAAAACTCACATCACAGACTCTCTGCCTGTAACACTTGACACGTTGCAGTTTGCCTACAGACAACAGATTCACAGAGGATGCCATCGCTCTTACCCTCCACTCCGCACTCTCTAATTTAAACAAGAGGAACACATATGTACATTGACTACAGCTCAGCCTTCAACACCATTGTGCCCCACAAGCTATCGGTGAAGCTCAGGGATCTGGGTCTCAACCCCTCTATGTGCAGATGGATCCTGAACTTCCTGACGGGCAGACCCCAGGTGGTGCGGATGGGCAACACCACCTCCTCCTCACTGACTCTCAGTACTGGCTCCCCCTAGGACTGTGTGCTGAGCCAGCTCTTGTATTCTCTCTTCACCCATGACTGCCTGGCAACCCATGTCTCCAACACCATCGTTAAGTTTGCTGACGACACCACCATCATAGGTCTGATCTCTGACAATGACGAGTCAGCCTTTAGAGACAAGGTAAGGTCACTGACTTTGTGGCGTCAGGAAAACAACCTCCAGCTCAATATTAGCAAAACAAAGGAGATGATTTTTGATCACAGGAAGTAGCAGCGGAGAGACCACACCCCAATACACATCAATGGGTCTGCAGAAGAGTTCACAAAATCTGGTTCCTTGGTGTCAAAATCATCGATGACTTGACCTGGTCTCACACTAATATCTTGGTGAAGGAGGCCAGTAAACGGCTCTTCTTCCTACGCCGATTAAGGAGATTTGGCATGGACTCTAGGATACTCACCAACTTCTACAGATGCACTATCAAGATTATCCTGTCCAGCTGTGTCATCGCCTGGTATGGCAGCTGCACCGCCCTCAAACGCAAAGCACTTCAGAGGGTGATTAAAACAGCAGAGCACATTACAAAGTCTGACCTGCCATCCCTGCAGGCTCTCTACACAGAGGTGTAGGAGAAGGAGCAAACAAATCATTACAGATCCCAGCCACCCATGCCGTGGACTGTTTACCAAGCAGTCGCCAGGCAGAAGGTACAGGAATATTCTGTCCAAAACAGGCTACAGGACAGCTTCTTTCCTCAGGTTGTAAGGCTGCTCAATTCAGGAACCCCTCCTCTGTTCCATCCATAGTCCCATGCACATGTCACTTTATATATTGCTCATCTGCCAATTAAATCATGCACACCTGTCACTTTTACATTGCATTATAGTTGTACAGTTGTATAGTTATTATTGATGTGTAATTTTTGTATATTGTTATTTTTGATTGATTGTGGTATCTTATTTTTATAATTACTGTTACTTTTGAACTTCTATCTGCACTATTGTGAGTAGGAAAACCAATCATTTCATTGCCATAACTTATTGCAAATGACAATTAAACATTTTAACTTTAACTGCAGAGAAATTCTAGAAGAAAACCTGGGAGAAGATTCATCTTCCAGCCATACAATGACCCCGAATATACTGTCAGTCACAATGTGGTGGCTTAAAAAACTAAATTATTGTCTATGCCTCAGTCCAATGGAGAATATGTGGAAAGAGTTGAAAATTGCTGTTCACCAAAAGTCTCCATCCAACTTGACAAAGCTTGAGCAATTGTCAAGACTAATGAGCAAAAATCGCTGTGTTCAGATGTGCAAAGCTGGTAGACTTAAATCAGGGCTGTAACTGCTGCTAAAAGAAGGTGAATACTTAGAACATTTATTAACTTCTGTTTGTCGAATTTGCTATTTAGAACAAATTGTACATTTTATTTATGACTAGGACATTCTTCGTTGTGTTGATCAGTTGTAAAAACCACTGATGAAAACCATTTTGATTTCATGTTGTAACACAACATATAGTAAACTCCAAAGGGGGGTAAAGTATCACACTCTATGATCTAAAACAACATGGATCCTATTGACATGGTACAGTAGACAGGAATGTAAGGCCTCAGCCAGAGAGACAGACACATAGCTGAGTGAGTGGTAAACTCTAAAAAGACTATAGACTACTACAAAGATGACTAGATCAGCAAGGAACAAAAAAAAATCATAATTTGTTCTTTGATACAGCTGATAGGAGTTTTATTCTTTTCAAATAATCAATTAGGCTCCAAATACATGCACAGGAAACACTGACATCTACAGTGAGCTTACAACAGAGACATCCCTAAAGGCAATCTGGCCACTTGATCGTAGCACCGATCTCTAGCAGAGATCACCACTGGCCATCTCGTCTCAGAGCTGCTCAATATCAACTCCTCACCCGCCTGCCCAGCCACCACCCTGAAATCCCCTTGGTCCAGAGCACAATGCGCAAGGAGTGATGGACGGAGTGGGGTGGTGAAAAGTAAACAGTTACTGACCTGAAAAGACACGGCTGAGGACTTTGACGGGGCAACCGGTAAGGTGCTGGAGAAGATTAGCCAGCCCAGGTTCAAGCCGGTTTCTGTTACTTATTGACCGTTTTCTCCATCTCCCTCACTATCACCTCCTCTTCCTTGCTAGTCCTTATACATACTCTAGTCTTATAACCACAACACTACACCTCTTCCTGAATCACTTAACTTCTCTCCACTTCACTATTTCACATTCACCCTCTCTTTGGAGGCTTGTAGTTCTGCCCTCCCACCTGTCTTTTCTCTTCCTGTTGCCGCAGTGGCCACCAACAACAAAGGGCAGCTTCTTTATGGAACATTTGCTCTCAGGGGGTCAGGTGGCTGAGACTGCGGGGTCAACGCGTACAAGCAGCACACCCATGGGACCCCCAGGGCTGCCCCCTATTCTTGCATGCCACCCGGCTGGAACTGATATAGACACCAGTTCAGTCCTAAACTACACACAACGGATGCATTGTAGACATAAATACAGACATACACAAGAGAAAGAGAGACCTCATTTAAAGCCTAAAAAAATCCAGCAGGGTTCTTTACATTTTGAAAGATGTCAACAAACAATGAAATCATCATGGTCACAACTAAAAACTGCCAGTGGCCCTGACAGTCTCAGTGGCGCTGCCTTTACTACCCAGACTGATGAAGAGACAAGACCAGATACCTCCCATTGCATAAAGTTATAACACAGTTGCAGGCCAGGGTCTACTATTGATTTAAATATCACTCTCAGAGGAGGGTTGACAGGATGGCCCTACGGATAACACAAGCTGTAGAGGCTCTGGTTTCATGTGTGGAAGCAGATGCAGACCCTACAGAAACCATGGTGTACACATCCACTTGCTTGATGCAGAAAAAACTAAATACAATAATCTGACCTTAAATGGGGTGATTCTTCACTCTCTTTTACAAACATGACCAAGCCCTTAGCTTCACCTGTCCATGTGATTAAGGACCATAAGATGATTCAGGTCACTGAGAAACACTGAGACATCAGGAGAGGATGGAGATAAATATGAACCCACTAACACATGCTACTTCACAGGAATGCAGTACAGACCACCAAACCAAGCACATCTCCCATTAATTATTCATACCCAGCCAGCCCCACAAGCAGCTGATGGTTACAGAGAACCATGGCATAACATACAAGTGCATGGCATTTCAAAACAACATAAGCAGTATTATATTAGAGAGTGATGACAAACTGACATCTGTTGAGGCAGCCAGACCCTGTCACCAGTCAAAACATGAAAACAAAGGATGATAAGCTAACAAATTCCATGTATGCTCGAACACTGCCCTCTTCAGGGTTGTGCAGTTCCGATTTCAACAGACGGTATGTCCTAGTCCAGGAGGAATCTGAGAAGGAATCAATCAGAGAGCAGAACACCGTGCACAGGGACTGGGTCATTAATATATTTATTCATCCTAGAGGATACTGTCTGGTGGTTTCCAGAGAAATAGGCAGTTGATGAAGCACAGAGCATGAATAATACAAAGAACAATGGGGCAGCTACAACCCAATTATACAAGCCAGACACTATTCACATACACATACACTCTGAGAACATACTGAATTTACAGCAGTGTATCCTGCACAAGCACAATCCCGCTACATTCACTCAAATATTAGTGAGTGGCTGTTATTTTCTGATAAAACATACTTGAAATATGTATGGTACACTAAAAAACAAGGAACTCATCTGATGAATAAATTTAAGCAACCTTGAATGAAAATTGCCAATGTTAGCAGAGAAATGCTCATCATCAATTAGAGTGAATGTCATCCATTGAATTAAAGAGCAGCAGAGTATAAAGCAGTATTTCTGTGGTATGGAAGTATGCAACCGCATTGATTCAAACCAACAATATTAAAACATCCATGCGTTGCATCATGTTGCGTTGAGTCAGATATAAATCAGTATCAGGGTCCATATAATATGTACTGACCCCTGCTAACTGACACACCAAACTGACAATTGAGATGAAAAATACAGAGAAAAGATGCAGAGGTGAGAAACCTGAGGTTGTCAGAAAAAACATGTATAATAGCACCATCTAGTGGAGAATAACAAAGGGCAAGATGAAGTGAAGAGATGTGAGGTGCAGACCTTCAAAATACCCTGGGAAAGGTTGTATTCATTAGGATCAGCAACTGATTTTAGAGGTCTTAATGAAAAATTCCAAGTAGGTTTGGTGACAAGTGAATACGACTCAGGGTTCCATACAAAATAATGACCACTAAAACAGAACACAGGTATCAGTCTGTTCATTTACTGTTGTATTCCAAATCACTTGGATACAAAGGGGCAACCAAAAAAAGCGAATCAAGTTTTCAAAGTGATCTGGACCCGGCATACTGGAAAAGAATAAGTGCAGAAATAGAATGAATAGCCAGATAAAATGTTTACAAAATATATCCATGTTTTCCTTTTTTTACAGACAAGATTATAACACCCAAAACCAATGATACGTTGGCACATTAACACTGACAGATTTGCCACAAAAATAAAAACTATAAACACAGGCCCTGCATTGTTTGAGCCTGCTTTTTAAATGAACAACTTGAAAAGGATCTCATTTCAGGTCCCCTTTTAAATGGGATGACATTTGATCAAAATGACATTAACATTTCCCCACAATATGGCAGCATTGAAAACTGGTCATTTTTCTTCGGTATCTAGCAGGAACCTCTGAAAAGGTTTTAAGAAAGCATAATTCATTTCAAGTTGTTCTTTTAAATGTGAGACCATAAAAATGTTTCCAGTACCATCATCCTACAATCACAGAATTAAAGAAGACAGAAGATGGGAATGAGACAGTGTTCTGATTGTATACACCAAGAAACTCCCTTCACCTCAAGGTGACCAAGGGAGTAAAGAATACTATGCAAATTAAAACATTGTGTGCAGACAAACACACAGCAATCCCATGCCAAGAGAAGTAAAATATAATAAAATGATAAGACTACCAAGTTCAAACAAAAAAAGTTACTTTGGCTTTTACTATCAAATAGTACTTTATAACATGAGAATGGAACATGGTACAAAACAGCAGAATCTGTCGTGTTTCTTCAACTCCCGTTGTTGGCTTGAGGCCCTCAGGGATGTTCATGCAGTTCAATTTATATATTTTTTCTATAACTTGACTTGTTTCTTTCCTTTGTTCCTCTCAGGCCCTCTGCAAGTATGAAATCACACTGCACCACAGCAGCGATTCTGGAAAAGCTGCTCAATGATCGTGGAGTCTGCTAGCGTGGACACATCCCCCAAATCCCGCTCGTTACGGGCAATCTTACGTAGCACACGCCTCATGATCTTGCCTGTGTACAGAATACAGCATGAGTTATTATTGTAAGTTCATAAAGAAAAGCTTTAAAAACATTGTAAAACAAGGCTACCCAACACAGCTCGCTGTAGATCTACTATCCCATTTGTACCCTCAAACCCCAGTTGTGACAGCTTGATTTAACTTTCCATCCAGCTGATGAAACTCAAATCGGGTGTGCTAAATTAGGGGTAGACAGAAAACCTACAGGACGGTAGCTCTCTAGGAACAGTGTAGGGCAGCATCGGTGTAAAAGATTACACAAGTGTTCACAAACTCAAAATGTGTACAGAATAAAATCAATCATAAGCAGAAATGTAGTCCCCACACCTGATCTGGTCTTGGGAAGGCTTGGAGCATTTTGTATGAAGTCCGGAGTAGCAATGGCACCGATTTTCTCTCTCACTGTCATAATAAATAATACACAACCTTAGCATCTGTACATCCACAGATTACACATGAGCATCAACGAGAGCATCCTATGGGCTTATGTGAGATGAATGTATGGAGTTTTAAAGGACAATCACTGAATTATGTTTAGTGCCAGTACTTCAACTCCCATGCCTTCTGGGTGGTAACAGCCATACACTTTAGCGATGAACTGTAACACACCTTGTTTTTTCAGCTCGGTCTCCAGGGTGTGACTGAAGCCGATGCCATCAGTGAGAGTGACAAAGCAGTAGAGACTCTCCCCCTTGACCGGGTGCGGCCGGCTCACCACCGCGGCCTCAGCCACCGCCTCGTGCTCTACTAGGGCTGACTCCACCTCTGCAGTGCTCAGCAGGTGACCTGGGACGGGGTCAGTAAAGAGAAAATTTTAACAAACAGGGAGGTATTAGCTAACCTTTTTCCATAACAACACGAAAAATGAACCAGGCAAGCATAGTTCAGCCGGCCTGCAATTTACAGTGATAAATGTTGTTGCCCTCATTGGATTCAAACCCGGGTCTCCCACGAGTGGTGGTGTCATTAACTACCACACTAAGGTGCTGTACGTTTGCCCAGTGTCGGTATAGCATCTCAACATTAGATAATTTTGTCACACATTAACATCACCCCATGTTTGAATATGTCATTAAACACCATTAAGCATTGTGTGGAACTGACTAACGTTTCTTCACTTCCACCACAAATAGCATGTATGAAATGCTTTTGCCACTGGCCATTTTAAATGCTTATTAGCCAGTCATAGGCTTTCTAATATATAACTATTTGGAAAAAATTCATAAGAACTGAACAATTTCTAGCGAGACTGAAAATGAACTATACACAGCCAAAGCTAATTCATGGCACAAGAACGTTATTTTTTCTTTCATTCATGAATGACATTGATACAATAACTATCAATTGACGATAACTGACTTTTTCATCAGGTGAAATGACAAGAGAATAGTGGAAACCTCTACTCTTTTAATGCCCAAGGGGTTATCCAGCCTATATTAGCCAAAAATCAAGCACGGATTTGTACTTAAATAATCCACAACAAATAGTTGCAATATATAAAGCATTATTGTAGACATACAATAACGTAGCAACTGAAGGTTGTATCCAGCTCAGTTTTGGTCAATCCAAACCCAAAAAGCATACATCGAAAATCCACCAGAAACAGTTGCAACACAACCGTAAACTGTTTTATTTTAGACTTACTATAACGTAGCTACTGAAGCTTGTAGCCAGCAAAGTTTTTGTCTATCCTGAGAACAAATTCTAATGCATAACTTGCTTTGACTGTGATGAGATTCAAACGCGGGACCTATTGGTTGCAGGTCCGCATCTCTAACCACTACACTATTTAACAAAGGGTAGTCAGTCAGTCAGTCAGTCACTCAGTAAGAGACATTCACTCTTTATGGCCGGCTCCGCTTATGCAGTCCTTGGGCAGGAATAAAGATTTCACATTTCTGTGCTGGAGTTAATAGAATTTCTTTCATGAGTCAACCGTCTAATAACCTGGTCTACTGCAGCTAAGCTAAACAAGTCATTGCAGACCAAGGACCCCACTTATTCAACAGTTAGAGAACTAAAAAATGTAGAATATCATGTAATATAAATATCATGTAAACAATGTTTGCTTTTATGTCTATCAAAATGTTTAGAACTGAAATATTCAAGTGCTGAATGCATGTGAGACCAGCCCAAAATGTAGAGACTTGTCAACCCCATGTGTCACACTTTGCAGGTGATAGTACCTGAGACATTCAACATGTCATCTATCCTCCCTGTGATCCAGTAGTACCCGTCCTGATCCCGACGGCAACCTGGCGGAAAATGGCAGCACATTATGCCAAGGGATATGACCAGTACAGAAAATTTTCATGTAAGTCTTTAAATGAGAGAACTTCATTGTCACATAAAGCAAATGTACTCTACAGTTGTTCTCAAAGTTTGCATACCCTTGGAAAATGTGTATTATATTTACCATTTGTAAAGAAAACATGAGTGCGCAAGCAAAACTCATTTAATTTCTTATGGGATTCACATTCAACTGTAGGTCATAACAGAGTAGCAATCATAAAACAAAACATGGCAACAAAGAAACAAGAAACCAGGCAAGACTAGTTCAATTGCTCGTTGTTACCCTGCCGAGATTCGAGGAGGGTATTGGCTTCATATGATCACCATCCTTAAATAAAATATAGTTTTTTTTGCATGATCAGTCATATTTTCAAAATCAATGCCAACATTTCACAAGTATTGCCAGGGTATGCCAACTTATGAGCACATCTGTACACACACTAAATCATGACGGTAATGAATTGAGGACCATGACAGCGATGGTAGTCATCTCACCGTCCCCAGTCACGTAGTATCCAGGAAATTTCTTAAAGTAGGTGGTCTCAAACCTCTGGTGGTTCCCATACACAGTCCTCATGACTCCAGGCCAGGGCTGTTTGAACACCTGCAGAAACACATGGATAGAGTGCTGAAGTCCTTAATGCCAAAACCATACTGGACTGAGAATTAGTCAACAAATTGCCAAAAACCGATGTATTGAGTCATTTTTCAAGTTTTATTACCAGGTAACCCTCGCTTGGTCCATCAAGCTCCTCCCCAGACTCATTCAGAATGGCAGGGACCACTCCAAAGAAAGGAAAGGTCTGGGTTTGGAGGGGAAATAGCAGAGAGCATTAGACCAACTAAGCCCATGACAGCATCTTTGTGAGCAGAACTATATTAGCTGATAGCGTCAACCTAACACTTACAGCAGAGCCAGGCTTCATGGGTGTGGCAGCCGGCAATGGAGTCAGCACATGGCCACCCTGAGAGAACAGATGAGAACACAAAACTGACAACATTAAATGCTACCTTTCAGGATTTACAGTTAACAGGCTGCTCTAAAATGCAGTGAAAAATAGGTTAAATCAATCTTAAAACATTTTAAATCACAAACATTAGAAAATTCTCCACAATAGAGTAAAAAGGACAAACTGACTGTCTCAGTCTGCCAGAAGGTGTCGACCACAGGGCACCTCTTGTCCCCCACCACGCTGTAGTACCACTGCCACGCCTCCGGATTGATGGGCTCCCCCACAGTCCCCAGCACCTTTAGAGACTCCCGCTTGTATCTGGCAAGACACATGGACAGAGACAGACAGATAGAGAGACAGACACGAAATGGTCAACCTGGCAGACAAACTCACAGCATACACAATAGAAGGTTTCATTTAGCAGATGGCACGAGAAATCAACAGAGCTATTATTGATGGCTGAAGCTTCTGCGGTATAAAGCCCTACTGTATTCAGGCATGGACTGTGTTCAAAAGGTTTGAAATAAGGACAAACAAAGAAGTACTGTCTATGTAGAACTTTTTTTTCTGTTGCAAAACAATGTCGAGGTCTGAGGTCCGCTAATGACCACACTCCTGGTGAAAAAAATACAAAAAAACAAAGTGAATGTTGAAATACTTACTTCTGGACTGGCTCGCTGCCATATTTCATGAGGAGACGGATGGCGGTGGGCGCTGTGTAGAACTTGGTAACTTGGTACTTGTCCACAATCTCCCACATGCGGCTCACATCTGGGTAGGTGGGCAGGCCCTCGAACTGAACACCCACCCAGTTGACATTGAGACAGACACATTCACAACAAGGCAGATTATTAAAGAACACTGATAATTAACATTGTTAAGCTATGGCCTATAGGGAAAATCCAAAGCAGACACTGGCATCGTCAAGTCAAGGTCTTGTAAGAACAAAAGTGACCTAGTATGCAGGGACTGCAGGCTGTTTGACCTTAAAAATTATGAGCCAAGAACTAAAGAAGACGAGAGGTAAAACCCAGATTTAATAAGTTGCTGAATGACATGGTTCATGGAGTCAAATAAAGACTAGGTGATAAAACAAATACAGTGGGGCAAAGAAGTATTTAGTCAGCCATCAATTGTGCAAGTTCTCCCACTTAAAGATGAGAGGCCTGTAATTTTCATCATAGGCACACTTCAACTATGTGGGACAAAATGAGAAAAAGAAATCCAGAATCACATTGTAGGATTTTTTAAAATGAATTTATTGGCAAAATAAGTATATGGTCACCTACAAACATGCAAGATTTCTGGCTCTCACAGACCTGTAACAACTTCTTTAAGAGGCTCCTCTGTCCTCCACTCGTTACCTGTATTAATGGCACCTGTTTGAACTTGTTATCAGTATAAAAGAAACCTCAAACAGTCACACTCCAAACTCCACTATGGCCAAGACCAAAGAGCTGTCAAAGGACACCAGAAACAAAATTGTAGACCTGCACCAGGCTGGGAAGACTGAATCTGCAATAGGTAAGCAGCTTGGAGTGAAGAAATCAACTGTGGGAGTAATTATAAGAAAATGGAAAACATACAAGACCACTGATAATCTCCCTCGATCCGGGGCTCCAGGCAAGATCTCACCCTGTGGGGTCAAAATGATCACAAAAACGGTGAGCAAAAACCCAGGAACCACACGGGGGGACCTAGTGAATGACCTGCAGGGAGCTGGGACCAAAATAATAAAGGCTACCATCAATAACACACTACGCCGCCAGGGACTCAAATCCTGCAGTGCCAGACATGTCCCCCTGCTTAAACCAGTACATGTCCAGGCCCGTCTGAGGTTTGCTAGAGAGCATTTGGATGATCCAGAAGAGGACTGGGAGAAGGTTATATGGTTAGATGAAACCAAAATAGAAGTTTTTGGTAAAAACTCAACTCGTCGTGTTTGGAGGAGAAAGAATGCTGAGTTGCATCCAAAGAACACCATACCTACATGGGGGTGGAAACATCATACTTTGGGGCGGTTTTTCTGCAAAGGGACCAGGACGACTGATCCGAATAAACGAAATAATGAATGGGGCCATGTATCATGAGATTTTGAGTGAAAACTTCCTTCCATCAGCAAGGGCATTGAAGATTAAATGTGGCTGGGTCTTTCAGCATGACAATGATCACAAACACACCGCCCGGGCAATGAAGGAGTGGCTTCGTAAGAAGCATTTCAAGGTCCTGGAGTGGCCTAGCCAGTCACCAGATCTCAACCCGATAGAAAATCTTTGGAGGGAGTTGAAAGTCTGTGTTGCCCAGCGACAGCCCCAAAACATCACTGCTTTAGAGGAGATCTGCATGGAGGAATGGGACAAAATACCAGCAATAGTGTGTGAAAACCTTGTGAAGACTTACAGAAAACATTTGACCTCTGTCATTGCCAACAAAGGGTATATAACAAATTATTGAGATGAACTTCTGTTATTGACCAAATACTTATTTTCCACCATAATTTACCAATAAATTCATTAAAAATCCTACAATGTGATTCTCTGGATTTCATTTTCTCATTTTGTGTCTCATAGTTGAAGTGTACCTATGATGAAAATAACAGGCTTCTCATCTTTTTAAGTGGGAAAACTTGCACAATTGGTGGCTGACGAAATACTTTTTTGACCCACTGTAAGCTTGGTCAAAATGGACCTTGGATCATTTCGAAAAAGGACATTTAATGTTGTGTTCCACACAAATTTGCAGCCTTCTTTTCATAAAAGGGGAAATGAAATAGAAACGATAGGTTTAGCTAATTGAATCATAAGGACTGTGTGGTCATAATATGCTCCATATACTGGTATAGGGCACTGCAGAAAAGGATGTGGTTTTCTGCCTGAATATCATAGGCTTGTGTCCCTCCTCTTACCAGGACGCTGGTGGCCCCATTGGCGAGGGGCCCATAGGTGATGTAGGAATGGCCTGTGATCCAGCCAATGTCAGCTGTGCACCAGTACACATCCTCGGGATGGTAGTCAAAGACCAGCTTGAAGGTGGTGGCCACGTAGAGCATATAACCACTGACAGTGTGTAGTACACCCTGGTGAGAAGACACGTAATCACGACAGCAGCATGTGTGTGTGTGTGTGTGTGTGTGTGTGGGAGAGTGTGCACGTGTATGAGAGGATGAGTGACAGAAAAACAGCATGCTGTTGTGATGTGCACCTTAGGAACTCCGGTGGATCCGCTGGTGTAGAGAATGAACAGGGGGTCTTCAGAGTCACACCACTCCGGCTCACAGTCCTCAGACACCCCATGCAGCAGGCTGTGCCAACACCGATCTACCTCAGGGTTCCACGGCACCTGGCAGAACCACACACATTCTGGTAAAACCACACAGAATGAATGACTGGGTGACACGTGGATAATTATGGACTTTCAGAGATGACAATGCTAAGACATTTTGGTTTGACAAATGGTGAGAAAAATATATCTTAGTAGGTCTTCCTACTTAGTAAAAAAAAAATATATATATAAAAAATCTGTAGGAAATATAGGTACTTTTAGGCTGATTTAGGGGACACAGACAATGCTCAGTCTAAGATATTTTTTGTTGCTAAATTTAGTTCTCAGCCCTCAGTCAAAAATAATAACTGAGAATGTTACTGCAGATCTAGCAAGACCCTGATATATGGAACAAAAATTACAACAAATGAGAAAGTAATGGGCTAGGAATTCAAGTGTAATTGAGTCAGCGTTGTACACCCCTGAGCAGTCTATAAGACAGTAGTGAGAGAAGAGAGCATATGTGTTAACTTCCTGAGATCATAATCAAATTAATTTTTCAAAAAGCAATTTTTGGGGTTCAAGGTTGAGGCTACTGCAACATACTTGACAGATGTTATAAAATGATAGGTAGGGTCCTGTATTTTCAGTCAACGTTAGGCCAGTGTCTACCAATGAGGACACAGAGGTCATGTCTACTCTATTTATTCCATTTATAAATAAAAGTGAACTGAAAATAAATTAATTCTAAAGCAAGGATTCTGTATAAATCAAGATTGCTGCTTTTTTGAATGACTGTCAATAGTGATGACTTTGTGTTGTGAAGAAGCCGGGCAGTGATCTCTGTTTCATAAAATATTTTCTTTTGAAAAGACGTTCATGCACAGGTTCTAGCCAGTGATGCTCCAGGTGACAAAGAGCTGCAGAGCGGGAGAAACATGCATTTACATTGAGCCTTAATTAAATGATATTCTGTTGACTGTATCAGGTAGTTTGATATGGGGGGCACATAACATGGTTGATAATATTGGGATAATCAATTAACCTTCGACTAAATGCCAGTAAATTAGAAGGGTAGAATGATAATTTGTTAAAGACTTTCCCTTGCATCAATACCAGTGATTGACCCTGAATTTCCTTTCTTGACTTACACAAAAGAAACATATACATCCAAAATTTGGGAAGGAACAAGACACAGGAAAGATATGAAAAAAGAGAAAAGGTGAGGGGATGGAGGAGAGAGAAACAGCAGATAGTCAAGGAAGATCAGTGGATCTAAAGGGCCCACAAGGTATAACCAATTTAACAATCTTGTTTGGTAGGAACTGCCTTTAAATATTAATAAAGAGGTTAGATATTTCTGAAAAGGGGCTTGATAAACAAAAATGTGGCATTGGAGTGAAATACTTGTCTGTTGACAGCTTTAAGGCATTTTGAGAATGTTAGTATTTTTACCAACATTTTAATTAAAATGAAATGGGTCAGAAGGAACAAGTATAGCTATGATTAAATGATCACACATATGTTTAAAAACACAGAAAGGGACAAGCAGTTGGCACCATCTTTTTGTAGTGTGTGTGCATCGCATGTGCATCAGTCTATACTACTTGACAGTGATGCACAATAACAGAAAGACGCAATTACTGATATTATCAGCAGAAAAAAACAAAAAGGACCCAACTACGGCACAAGATATTAACGTCGATAACATACATCTACATAGTGGCTCAGGAGTCAGTTACTTTGTATCTGAACGCTTCAAGCAACCGATTCATCATTCAGTTCTGCCTTAAGGTAAACAAACTCAATTATATGTAATTATCAATGTACACAAAAAGGTAAAGGACCAGAGATAGGTGAGCGGAAGCTATTAGTAAGAGCAGACTGTTAGAGATTCCCCCTCTAGAAACACAGGTTAGACTTTTACTACAGGTGTTAAGACAGGATCCACCCCAGGGTTAGCCTTAGCCCTGAGGAGAAGATCACCAAGGTGTTAAGAAAGAGAAAATAATCACATGGAGAGAAGTCAAGCTCAGGGAAATCTGGGAAATACCTGAGGGACGGGATGGATTTTCTTTACTCTGTCTTTCTGTTTCTCCTGCTAGAAGGGGTTAATAGAAACGGTTATTATTTCAACAAACATAAAAAAGGGGTGGCTTCAGGTCATTTCAACCATGACAGCTGAGACAGACATATTGTCTATTGATCTATACTTTGTCTTATTCAGACAAAGAAGAAAGGAGACAAAGCTTTGACTGTTTATGAAAATCCAAGTAACAAACATGGTAAGGAGTTAACATAATAGGGGTAGACACTTAAGCCACTATTGATTAAACATTAGCACGAGTAGCGCAAGTTAAAGGTGAGAGGTCGGCACTATAAACACAAACCATTAGGCTCCAACTAGAGAAACAGGGATTAACTACCTGAACTTTGCTATGGTTGGCCCTAATGAATAGGAGCGTGGAGATTGACTGAGACAGTGGGGCTCCTGCTGCTGGCCTCACCTGCATGTCGGGACAGGGACGCTTGGCTGGGGGAGACTGGGAACCAAGGGACGTGGCCTCCACTTCCTTGGACAGGTGTTTCAGCATGATGCATTTCTCAACTGGGAAACTCCTGAAGCACAGAGAATAGAAAAGTAGAAGAGGAAGAGAGAAAAAGTAGGCAATTAGCAGATGGTGATTCACATGAATATGGTTTGCCTGACACTAAGCAAAACCTAGAAAGAGGAGGGATCCTGCTGGCTAAGGAGGAAATGCAGTTGTAGGTAATAAGACAACCCAGTACCATATCTTCAGAAAACCGCAAACAAACAGCAGACTTACAACTAGCCGGTCAGATAAAAAGTGTACGACAAAGGACTCGGTCCTTACTTGTCCCGGCATTTCTGCAGTGCGTCATCAGCAATCACCTTCAGGTTGATCAGCTTATCCCCTCTGTAGAAGCCATCTGAGAGAAGCAAGGGCCGGGGCGGGACGGGGTGGGGGACATTCAGAATGGATGAGGTCAAATGGTGCACCCAAATCACTAACAGCAAGGCAGGGCAGTAGAGGACCTTGACAGGATGTTACTGGTGTTGGAAGATGTGGCTGACAATCGATATGAAACTTATTATCTGACTGATATTTGGGAATCTGATTACAAACAAAAGGAATAATTCCTTCTTAGATTACATATTCAGTTGGCAAAAGATTTTAGTACGGACTCCTTGGGTCCCAAATATTTTCTGATGTTGAACGATCATAAACAAATGTTGAGATTCAGGCTTAACTGAATAGCACCCAGCACTCTTTCCATTCATCTGGCAACAGTCTGAGGGCTGAAATTGCCCATGATCAGGCCTTTAACCACAATGGGACCCTATCTAAAAGAGATTAAGGTTTACAGCAGTTATCGGATTAGCGTCACTCCAAATGCAAATCTGTAGGGGGATACAGTAGCACTTTACAATGGGGCTGTGTGTCTATGAGCAGAATAAAGCCAGGCTAATTAATTATGTGGATAAGGAGGTCAGGGGAAATGTGGCACTGTAATCCATCTAATAATTTCATTATTACTGCAGTTTTGTTTGCGATCTTACCGGCCGTGATGAGCAATGAGCAATGGGAGTCCAGGATCCTCTCGCACAATGACTCGGCTGAAAAACCTGCAAACTGAAAAGCATAGACAACAATATTTGTTATTAAAGGGAGAACACACCCACAAAACAAAACAAAAAAAAACATTTGTTTTACTATTACAATGAGGACTCACATAAAAATACATTTTTATGATAAATATAATAAAAACATGGTAATTCAATATGCATATGAAGATGGAGACCAGGTAGATAATGAAGAAATAATGACTTTGGTGTCAAGGAAGGACAAAGGGACTTAATAGCATTGTCCTTTTCAACAACATATTTAGCATTTTTGTTTGCTTCCTATCACACATTGCAGTGTGCCTCATAGCCGTTATGAGCTTCACCTGTAAGATAGCAAGAACACTAAAGGTGGACCCAGGCAGCATCACCTTGGACTGTAAATGGTTTCTAGTCTGGGTACAGTGTTGCATTATTCAACTGTATTCACTAACCTCTGAAATGGTAGTTAACAATGCAGCCAGTCAGACCTAACAGTGAACAACTATCTTATGTGGGAGCATTGCACACTCAAGACAGAAACAGATTCTCTCAGGCACATCTGACAGGAGTTGTTGTTTGTCCACTCGGCCTACTGTGTGTATGGCCCATGGTAGCTGAAGTCTAGTCCAAATAAGGGTGGGAAGATCTGTGCCTCATACAGACACTACTCACCACGATGGAGTGCACGGCCCCAATGCGGACGCAGGCCAGCATAGCCACAACAAGCTCCACCACCATGGGCATGTAGATAGAGACCCGGTCACCCTTCTTCACCCCCTGGGACTTGAGTACGTTGGCAAACTGGCACACCTGCTGGAGTAGCTCTCTGTAGGTCACCTTCATTTCATCGCCGGGCTCGTTCCCTTCCCTGTGACGGGACCAACAACAGAAACGATATAGAATGAAGTTCCTGGCCAAAAGGCTAGTCGTTTTGGTTAGTTTGCCAAGATACGAATGACCATTACACCAATAGGCCTGCACCTAATTTTACCAGGCATGTATGGCAAGAACAGATTCCAATTGACAGAAATAACCTTGTAGAGAACATTAGATTATTTTGTTTCAGTTTATAAAGCTATTGAAGTCTTACATTTTCATGTAAGACAGTTTAGCATGCTAGATTACTGTGGCCAATAAGGACAAGTAATGTGAAGTTAAACTCATTTTACTAACTCAGATCTTTGAGTCGTTCAGGGAAAACAGATCGTTGATTTCATAAGTAACATCCAGAGCACCCGATGACCAACTGTAGGTAAACAATCAACTGAAATCTCAAGACATAGTCCAACATACAAGCCTCTCATTCAGAATGGTGGGCTATTGCTGACAGGTTTTATACTTGGGGTTAAAAAAAGAAATATTTATTACTAGGAATAAAAAAAAGAAGTGGATGTAAAACTATAGTAGGTCTAGTTACAACTTTAAATTAGATTAAAAAGTCAGCTGATGTACTCCTGAATAATTTTAACACCAAAATATTAAATGTCATGGAATGTGTTGCACTGGTAAAGAAAACTGAGCATACAGAAAGAACCATGGATAGCCACCATGGTAAACGGCCTGAAAACTGACTGTAAGAAAGCAGAATGTAATCCACTATGACATCTATAAACAAAGGCGTTGTAGCTTCAACTATTTGCTGCACCGGACCAGACAGCAACATATCAGGAACGATCAACAAGAATATCAACAATACCTGCACTCTATTTACCATGGTCAACAAGCTTAAACCCCTAAAGCAGATAGCATCAGAACTCGTGTCCACTGTGAAATTTAATGAGTTTTTGTGTTTCGTTTGAGATTTTTTTTCTCAAGTATTAGAATTCTAAATTATATAGACCATTAGAACTACACTGTCAAACAAGGACACTGTACCATCACTACGACCACCAAGACATAACTTGGTTATTATGTTGCAAAAAAATTCATCAAAAACCCCTAGAAGA
This sequence comes from Esox niger, assembly GCA_016801105.1. Classification (NCBI taxonomy): domain Eukaryota; kingdom Metazoa; phylum Chordata; class Actinopteri; order Esociformes; family Esocidae; genus Esox; species Esox niger. Next base: position 71,826 of record JACXGJ010001238.1, read on the forward strand.
AACAATTTTGTCACTCTACAACTGCTCTTCAGCAAGTAGTTAATAGCTTTCTGCAATCAGCATTTTCTTAACGTCTCTGAAAACAATGGATGCATCTATTTGGAACAACTGTAGACCAACAATGGATATAAAAAGTTTAACAGGGGTGTGTAGAAAGCTAGATGCCAGTAAAAAAATTTGACAAAGACAAATCATGTCAGAACTTTGTCCACCATTATATAACGTGAACAATTAAATTGAAAAACAAACAACTGAAATCTTATAGCCTCTTGTCTATACTGACACCAGGCATCTGTATATCCTGAACAAATCCTATTTTGCCACTGGCCGTTTTAATAGTTAATAGGCCATTTATGAATGACATTGATACGGTTAAACTAACGTTTCATACTAATATTATCTTCATCACATTGTCTATGTATGCCGTTTGCCATCGGCCGTTTTAACAGCGGGTTAGCCAGTAATAAGCTTTACAGGTATCTACTAACTTACTGGAATACTCATAAGAATTGAGCAATTGCTAGCAAGCCTGCCAAAGCTATTTCATTTCATGACATAACAGCGTACTTTATTCTTTCATTCATGAATAACATTTATACAGTAACTATCAATAAACATGACGATAACTAACGTTTTCATCAAGAGAAAGGACAAGAGAATGTGGCTTCCAGTCAATTCCAGAATATATTTTAAAATGCTGCTCTTAGTCTGAATCACTGAATGGTTTATGCCCCGAATACACTTCTGAATAAAACATTTTTTGTTTTTGAAGGTAGTGCTTTAACAAGAAAAATAACCTGGCAAACCTATTTCTGCCAGCCCACTATTAGAAGGGATGAATGTTGTAGCCCAAGCAGGATTTGATCCCCGTTTTACTGTTGTGGCACACTGTCTTTAACCACTACGCTGTTTAAACAGCGGATGTGGGTGCATGTGATACATATGTAGAGATGTGGTGTCTGTTTACATGCATTGTCAAACCAATTAGTCAAAACTAATGTAGTGAACCGTGGAGTTAACATCCAAACCAACAACCGGTATAATAACAGGATTGCTACACTACATTCAACACGTTAAATTAGAGAAAGATTAGTGAAGATGGCTAGATAATAAATATAAAGTACCTATAATGAAAACAACAATGACTCAAATCACTCCATAGCTGGTTTGTTACTTTAGAGAAAACAAGTAGAAGGTTAAATAGCTAAACACTACGCATTGTAAACTCGAAAACAAGAGCAAAATGTTCATCGCCAGTGTAGTCTGTGCATTGCAATATAACACTATTCTTTACAAATCCTAATGCCTGATTTGTTGAAAAGGGTCTGGCTGCATAAAGGCACTGTCAGCAGGGGCACCGTATGTTGGTGGGCAAGGCTTGGGCACTTTTGAATGAGACTCTCACTTTTTCAAGTTATTAATTTTATAAAGAACCATATTTAGTTTAGCAAACAGTATAAGTAAAGGGTATTGCGGAGATGTGGTCTCAGACAAAATAACACGTGTTCATAAAACACAATTGAGAATTGTTAAATATCCATCAATTATTCTTCCATGTGCTTGTTGGTGTTCTGTGGATGAATTAAATCCTGCACTATTAATGTAGCTGCAAGTCTTCATCCAAAGGACTAGCTTAGTTTATAAATCAATACCTATAGATAGATTGTTCATCCGTTGTATTTTGCAAACCGGTAATGACAATGAGATTGAGGCCTGGTTGGGCACTACAAAGGTTTGTTGGGCTCTATGATACCTGATTGGGCACTGTGAGGCCTTTATTTTAAACAATCCCAGGAGACTAAACATTTTGTCATGACCCAAAGGGCAATTCCATCCCACAAATGCACTATCTTGCAGTACATAATCATAGTTCACTTTATAGCTTCATCATCACATTATCATAAACTGTCTTATTATACAAATGTACTTTTAATTGAACATTTACCAATTTTATATTTTCACTCAATGTTTACTCAGTATGCCTGAACATCTTTATTACTTTATCCACCTTGTAAGGCTCTGGGACAAGATCTTCATTATACATGTCCAACAACATCTGCGTTAGTAAACTGCAACTTGATTTCTTTAATAGCCCTCACAGCTGTATACATAAATACATCCGGATATACAGAGAGCAACGGGTTTTTGAACAGAAATGCAACAAGGATTTATATAAAAACTTTATTTATAGAAGTCTGATGTTTGACTACAGCAAGCAATCTCTTAGAGTAAAATATAAAGAAACCATTAATTATTACATCATACGTCCATCAATGTAGATGTACAATCATACCTTTGAACAACACAGCCTTTTTTCTGTGGATGTCTGTGTGAGTCTTAATGTGGTGTGTTTGACAGAGAGGGCAGTGAAACAACTGACAACTGATTAACATCTTGATAACTGTAGCAGGTAATTTGCTACAAAAATTGACTGGTACATCTGTTCAATAAGCATGGGACCAAATAGTATACCACTTGGTCATGTCAAAATAACCTTTACTTTATTAAGGTTTATGGACAAATAAATTTCCCCAGCTGACAGTGCCTAACGCAGCAACACCCTTTTGAATTTGTTTGGTCCGAGGTGACGACTGAACACCGGTCTGTGTGACAGTCCACATGTCACCACTATGCGATTTAACAATAAATCTCCCTGTGGAGACAAGATAGACAGACACCTCTCCCAATAAAAAATGACAACAGCCGTAGTCATCAACACAACAGAATTGTTCTGCACAGTCACCTTCCTTATCATACAGTTAATGTATATTCAAATGTAGCCAGAAGAGGACGGGTCACATCTCTGAACCTGGTTCATGTCTAGGTTTATTGCTTTATTTCGGTCTTCTTAGGGAGTTTTTCCTAGCCGCTGAAGTTCAACACTACTGATGTCCGAGCCTTGAGGTTTAAGGCTGGGTGTTTCGTAAAAACACTGACAACGGTTGATGTAAAAAGTGCTTTATAAAATACATTTGATTGATTGAAAGGTAGCATACACAGTTTTCTATTACACATTAAAAGAGTGAGGAAATATAGACAACTTTCAAATGTAAAAATGTTGGGAAGGGGTTAAACGTAGAATGTGAAACTCATGTTAACACACTAGGCAAAATGAAACAACTGATGATAAAATCACCAATAATGTTGGAGGCATATTCCACTTCCACTGACAACTCAAACTGAAATGATCTGCTGGACTACAGTCTGCTACACATTTCAGTAAGATTCCTCCAAAGAGTTGTTTAGGTCAGCGTCTCCAATCTCAGTTCACTGCCAGTCCATTGCATATCCCTCATGAACGAAAAGAACAAAAAAATATATCCTTCATAGAACCAGTTAAAACATTAAATACAAGATCCATTCATTTGCAGTTGGCACACATAATGCTTTCAGTTTCACTCAAATGTGACTGGAGCGTTTGAATTGTTTGAGCGATCAGTAATAATGACCCCTTAAAAGTAGGATTCCAAGGAACACATTAACATGGACTGTCACACCTAGTGGTTACTTTGTTATGTGTATTATAAATCTTAAGCTTTGACCATGCGAAATACGAATACCTGTCATGTTGTTTAAGCATGCTCTTTGGGGTTTGCACGGGTCAAGATTGTGTGAGCAATTTGTGAACTTTTGGCATAAAGGCCAAATACATTTTAATCACAAATTGTTTCCAGCAAGCAATATAGCACAATTCATACATAGAAGCAATTCATTGTGCTTTAGAAAGTAAAATAAAACAGCAATACAATAAACTGTCAGATTGTTACCATTCTCTAACCACCCTCCAGGGGAACTCTCCCCCCGGTATCTCAACTCTTGCACATGAGCACTAGGACGAACTTACCAGTCCCTTCATAAGAATGTCTGCATCCATGTCTTACCCTGCTGTCTCCAGGGGGGCATTTATGCCATATCTGTACATTTATTATAAATTACAGTTCCCAAAATTAGTTACTGAACCACCCTGTCGTCTCAATACTCACACTCCAGCACTTGGATAAACTCAGGCTTTTTGTGAAATAATACCCTGCATCAATGTATAGATTACAGAAGCAGTACAACAACTTGCATTAACCGTCATCAGCAGATTATACCATTTATACATAGGTAATTCCTCTGATAGCACCAGAACTTGCATTACAGAAAAATGATTTAACGATTGGTAAAAAACATAGAAAAATAAAATAATAAGAAAAAAATAAAAAAAATAATAAAACCAAAGTAAAAACATAACTGGTAGATTCTGTTGTAGATTCAACTGCCAATATCCCAAATGTCCTAAGATAGAAATCTGAATTTCTTGATGGACCATGTAATGACTATGTTAAATCTCACTGTGCCAAAATGCATTGTAACAACGTAATAGATACCATAAAAAATTCTTAACTCGATTGCCCAGCTCTAGAACAAACCCATAAATATCTTGGACCAATACAATGGTTGGGTCACATTTGCAACCGGGGAATTGTTAAGAAACAGAATCCTTGCAGAGGAAAAAAAACAAACGACTGTGGGTCTGGCATAGCGTTTGAGTAGCCAGTAGTATGAGTTATAAGACAGCATTAGTCACACACAATGACAGTCACCACGGATGCAGTGCCAATACAATGATTTAAAATCAAATTGCGAACTTTTTCACAATAATGTATCGATATTCGGATCTCTAGGATCAATGTTAATTTATTATGCTGTCGACAGCCGTCATTTAATTTATTGTAACAGTTGCTGAACAGGCGTGCTTCTTTAACAATAATTATTGGGTGTATATCACAAAACCGATCTGATAAAAGCCTGTCACAGTATTCCCATGGACATTGTCATTAATAAGAAACTAGAAGGGTATGCAGTGACGTGACTTTAGTCTTGTTAATTTCTTAACTCAAAATGCTAGCGACAAAGCAGCCATGAATTCTTAGAAAATATTTTGTGTTGTTCATACAAGGTTAGAAATGTGCTCTCTTAGAAAGTGATAATGATGCCGAGATAAGTAAGAAAAAAAACTGTAGCTATAAGTTTTGTGTTGTCCATACATTATGCTGTGAAATCTTGGCACTACCTTTTAGATGACAACAGCTAAAATTGTTACTTACCCAGTCTTGTAAGGGAAAGCATCGCAGTAGCGGTGTAGCTGGCTGACTAGGTGGTTGTTTTCTCACATTTCCTCTGATATCCATTGCTAAATAGACAAATAGTTAGCAATGGTCCAGATTGTTTTGTCTGTCAGACTATAGTGAAGTTGTTGGCCCGCAAATGTTTCGTTTGTGCAGCAACAAACTCAATTCCACTAGCAAGCCAAAAAGCAGTAAAATGTGCTTCGCTGACGAAGTCACTTGATCGCAATGATGTCCTATGTCTGCAAAAAGATATGCCACATACTTTCCCTTTTATAAAAAAAAAAAAAAAACATTTATAAAAACATGTGGGTCTCGAGATTTGCCTTTTGTTTACATTTGCTGTACGGACCTAATCTGACTGCTCGCTCAATCTCGTCGCAATGTATGATTTGAGAAATTTCCAGAATCAACAGCATCAATCTAAAATTCTGTTTTGGGTCTAAAGTGTTGCATTGAGAAGTTGTCACATTTCAAATTGAGCGGTTATTTTTTATTAGGGGTATTCCCATGGGGATTAGCTAAAAATGGTATTTTCTAGTATATAACCTCAATGTATCTTTCTATAGCACTTAAGAATCTTGATTCAGTTGTGATATTGTGATGAATCGTGACGTATTGAACCGTAACTAGTATCTTGATATATCGCATATTGCAAGGTACTTGCCAATACCCAACCCCTATATTGTTCTAATGAAAATGCGGCTTGCTGTTTTCCTCAACACATTAGCGCCCCCCCCCCCCAAGTTAATCTAAACAGGCAATAATGAATGCTGACTTGGAATTCACTCCATACCAGGACATAAAGCTTAACGAAAACATGGCTGTTTGAAAAAACTGAAAAGACAGATTTGGCAGAAAAAAAATGATTGTGCAACCAAAAGCCCTGCCAGATACAAAGCAACAGTTATGTGCAAGAGTATGAAGAACAGACCCACATAGCTCTGCTTGCTTAATGCTGATGTCTCAATAGAATGCCTACAGCTCCCATTAAGATTACATTATTTTGTGCATTTAAGATGTGCTTCATTCGGTATGTCAGATGTCAAGGACATCCGTTCTCTGCTACAGGCAGCTAGTGAATGAAAAATCAATAGCTACCTGTACCAGACGGGCCCTGGTAATTCATAGCAATTCTAATTAAATGGCCTTTCCGATTGATTAGGGACAATTTGAGATTTTCACAACTATTGCTTGTCTGCATTTAAACACTAGAACTGCCAGGCCTTCATTACCCCGAACACTGTTTGGCATCATTAATATACGAATCATCCCTATTAGCATAGACATTCTCCTCCACAGCATCACCATCCAGCCAGAGAATCAGTTCATCTACAGAGTCGTCATCAAACTATATAGAAGTATAACAAATAATGAATTATAGAATTAGTTTGTTTCAAATGGTAAATTAATTTAGAAAAATACAATAATGTGTTTGTATTTAAGATTTTATCATATTCCACTAGTGTGGAATGATTTGCCAATTAAGGCTAGAAATGCAAACTCAGTGCATTGTGTCTACCGAAGACTAATCTCTTCAGCCTGGTCTATGATCAAGTGTAGTCTGGCCCAGGGACGTGAAGGTGACTAGAAAGGCCTGATACTGTGCACCAATGCGGTCTTGCCAGGTGGGCTCATACAAAATTGGTTTTCAGAACTGTACGGCAGACAGAAAGACACTAATTCAAGATCAATCACAGTCTCTCCCTGCAAATATTATTATACTGCATTTGTGTTACGGAGTATTTTGAGCTCTACCTTACCTGCTTTAAAGGGTTCTGACTTCAGCTTTTGATCACAATCTGGCAGTGTGTCCAGTGTTCCTTACAATGATTGTTTTGCATCCACTGCCAGCTAGGTCAACTGTGCGTGGCCAGAGACTGGGTCGCTGTGTGCCTAATTCCTCCCCCAGACAAAGGCTAGCTACGAAAATGAGCTAGCCTTTGTCGACGCCTGGCTGCAGTGGGTTTCGGGATTGATCAGTGCAGGAACCCAGATTCCAATTTTGAACTCTGAGGTGATAGATGCATGATACAGATATGGTTAAAACAGTACAGCGGTTAGGACCACCGTGTAAAATTCTGCAGAGCGGTTAGGGCCTCAAATAGCTCACTTACGGGCTGACTAGTCTATTCAGGATGTTAAGGCACATAAATTGAGATACCAGGGGGGTTTGAGTCGCCCAAGCACGGTGGCTAGAGTCGCCCAAGCACGGTGGCTAGAGTCGCCCAAGCACGGTGGCTAGAGACGCCCAAGCACGGTGGCTAGAGTCGCCCAAGCACGGTGGCTAGAGACGCCCAAGCACGGTGGCTAGAGACGCCCAAACACATGGTTAGCATACACCTTACGGTTTGATGTTTTTCGGCACATCTTGATTTACTGGGCGGATTGGGAAAATGGGTAGGTGTTGGAAAAAAATATTTCCGTCCAGCTAAAATAATGAGAGATAAATATGGGGAATGGACATGTGAACAATGGAACCTTATGGTATCACTGGGTTTCCCAGATAATGGTAGCGTTGACTAGAGACAACCACACAGATTGAGGGGAAGATTGGAAAAATATGTACGAGGTAAGAAAGAAGTTTGTGGTATGTGGGAAGTAGAGTCTGATAAAAGATTTTGACAGGGTAGCATAAAAGCTTTAAGATGAGTTTTGTGTTGGGTTTACTGACCTCTGTGTAGTAGCCATTTCTGCTCAGGTTGTTGCAGACCTGGACTGTCCCTCTGACCAGGCCCCGACCCTAACACGGTCTTCCGCAACGAGCAGTCGCAGCCTTCTCAGCCACCCTTGCCAGCGCTCAGCGGCACCTCGCCGACAGCAAACCCAGTCCCCACCGCAATATAGTCAGCCTTTTTGCTGGGAAACCTTGAGAGTGTCGCATCATCCCACCCGCCCCACCCCTAGATACACTCAGGCATATTTCAAAGATAAAGGGCCTAGAACTTTTTGTTGGATTTGGTATAATAGGCGATTGGTTTTAGAATGTTGGAATACGAGCTGTGGAAGTAGTCAGTAGGTTCAGTGAGTTAAATTTATTGATGATGGTCTTCCATACAGAATTTATGAAACTGAGCGTATGTCACATGGCACTACTTTTCAGGAGAGCGGTTTGTAAGAAAAATATTCTGGGATTTTTTGTCTTAGCAAAAATGTATTCATGAAAAAAGTTACTAAATCACAAACTTGTGTAAATGTGAATACTATTTATAACTCAAACCCTTCTGCACCCAGGAAAATACAGGACTTTTGAAAGACCAGCGTGAAAACTTTGTTAGAGGTTGCTGGTGTGAAGGACAGCATCGTGACAGGGTGAACATCCCACAGCTGGTTGGACTGGAGGATGGTACTGTGCTGGTGGAAATATGACTGTCAAAAACACTTGACACCATACTTTAGGCAGCTGCCACTGATCAAGCAATACCAGCACAGTCGGTAAATCACTGCCATTGCATTGTTTTAGTATATTGTTATTATCAACATTTTATATTTTCTAAGCTTTGATGCACAGTAACCAGATGTTGTTGCCAAGCAGATGCCAGCTGCTGTGTAACTATGTTTTCTTCCTCCCAGAGATGAGCTGCCTGTACAAACATCACCTGGACTGGTCAGTTTGAGAATTTTGAGAATATCTGAGGGTTTTAAGTTGAAGAAGGCATGGGACATCTTTTGCCCACGACCAAAACCAAGGGCAAGACTGCAACAAGCACTCAGAATATAGATCCCCTTGCTGATCTCTCCACAAAAACTGTTTTTTCCTACAGTAGTAGGCCTCATGAACATGCCTCTGAAGCTAAACTGACTACATACCGCTCCTCACAAACACACACAACCCTGAACTGGACAAATCTAACCCCTCCCCACATACAGTTGTGCCCATAAGTCTGCATACATTTTCACAATTTCTGCCAGGGTAACATTGATTTTGAAAATATGACTGATATTTATTTCATTTAAGGATAGCGATAGTATGAACCAATTCATTATCACAGTTGTTTGGCTTCTTTGTAAATCACAATGATAAGTTTACATACCCTTGAATGTTTGGCCTTGTTAGACACACAAGGTGACACACAGGTGAATATTTACATTAAAGGTGAATTTCCCCACACCTGTGGCTTTTTAAATTGCAATTAGTGTCTGTGTAGAGTCAGTGAGTTTGTAAGCTCACACTTGGGTATACTGACCCGGCTAGATACTGAGCCACGGGGAGCAGAAAAAGGTAAATTTGGGGATCTCTTGATACCAAGCCAAGGTCAGGTAGACCAAGAAGGATTTCAGACAGAACTGCCAGAAGAATTGTTAGGGAAAAAACCTACAAGTAACCTCAGGAGAAATGCACCCTGCTCTGGAAAAAAATACAGTGTGGTTGTATCAAGGAGCACAATACTACAGTGCTTGAAGAAAAATGAGCTGCATGGTCGAGTTGCCAGAAAGGAGCCTCTACTGCACCAAAGCCACAAAAAAGCCCTGTTACAATATGCCCGACAACACCTTGACATGCCTCAGCTTCTGACACACTGTAATTTGGAGTGACAAGACCAAAATAGAGATTTATGGTAACAACCATAAGCGCTGTTTGGAGAGGCGTCAACAAGACCTATAGTGACCAGAATATCATCCCCACGGTGAGGCATGGTGGTGGCTCACTGATGATTTGGGTGTGTGAGCTCTAAAGTCACAGGGAATCTTGTGAAAATTATGGCAAGATAAATGCAGCATGATCAGAAAATACCAGCAGACATTTTGCATTCTTCTGCGTGAAAGCTGGGCACGGGACGCTCTTAGACTTTCCAGTGAGACAATGACCTTTTCTTTGTTCACATGTTCTATTCAAATATGGTGCCATTCTGTTATGACCTACAGAACGCGAATCCCATAAGAAATAAGACATGTTCTGCCTGCTCACTCACGTTTTCTTTACAAATCGTACATATAGTCAATTCTCCAAGGTTACACGCACACGCGCACCCTTAAACTGGACAAATCTATAACCCACCGCACATACACAACCCTCACATATTGCAACTTACACATTTTTTGTATATATTTTTGTAAATTATTAATTCTCAGTCTACTGTTTATATGCTCCAATCAAAAACCTTTTTTTGCTTATTTTCTTTACAGATGGTTGTAGTAACAGGCAAAAACTAATTCCTTGTTTGTTGTGAAACTTACTTTGATTCTGATGCATGATGTGGATTACCCAGTTAAAGTACAGTAAGACTGCTGAACTGCTGTTACTATTTCTTATGAATCCTGCGGTTTAGCCGCTTTCTTTCACTATATTGTTTATACCTGATTCAGCCAGCCAAAAACCATTTGGCATCATTAGCATACTAATCGTCCCTATTAGTATTGTCTCCTCCTCCGCGTCCTCATCTAGCTAGAGCATCAGTTGATCTACTGGATCAAACTTTATAGAATACTCAAAATAATAAAAAGACAAAAAAAACATAAGATTGGGTTCGTTAAATTGTTAATGAATTTGAATACAAGAATGTGTTTGTATTGAAAGACTTATCATAGAAATTAGTTGGTTTTTCATTGTGAAAAACAACTTAGCCTAATGTAGAATATTAATCATCAGTAAAATAGGCAGATGAAACTCAAATGGACATGATAGGATGTGCAATATAGTTTCGCTTTCTCTCTAAATATTTAGCATAATACATATCCACACAGTAAGCTGAATCTCCTATTGAAAAATTGTAACGTGTGATAAGTTGCCTATATCGTTTTTATTATGTTTCAGTAATAGCCTAAATACGTTTTTAAATAGGCATGGAAATCTTGTATTTCATTCAAATTCAACCAAGGCTCTGATCACTCACCTGGGAGCATTGCACATTCATCCATTGACGTCATGCATTTAATAAGATGTGATCGGCGCCTACGTATCATCTAGATATTATGCTAAGTGCCGTGGGCAGATTTAGTGTGAAAACAGGGTTAAAAAAATTATAATTAAAAATTTAAATTAGTAAAGAGTTCTGACAACGGAACAATGTAATATACACCTGTTTCGGAAACGTCTTCGAAGTAGGAGGGTGTAGCTCTCAAAATGGCAGTTTTATATTAACTACAAACTCAAAACGCAAATAGGCGTAAGCAGGGGCGAAAATCCGATATGAAATTTGGAGACGACAATTAAATTACATTTCTCAAAAACAATTTGAGGGACACCAAAAAAGTGCTTGAATGCGGATTAGTTTGCACCATCGGTTTGCTTGTTACTGTAGCTCTGCCAATTCAACTATAGTGTTGAAGTGCAGTGCATTAAGACCAAGTGTGAACCCAATAAACAAATTCACTTGATTAGCTCACGTTAGCTAAGAGCATTGAGTGCATTTCAGACAGAAACATGAACACTGTCACCCTTCCAGTTAAGGACAACTACATACACTGCAATGCAACCTTCTCTCATTGACTCTGATTCAAACAGCTGCAATAGCGTGTTAATGTTACTGCAGCTTGCTTGCAAACATCAGCTAACGGCTAGCTAACATAACGAGTGACCTGTAAATAAATGCATTGAAAATGAAGGGTGGTGACAGAATTTTTTTTAAAAAATTGTATTGAGTAGAAGTAAAGAAATGTCTAACATCCTTTGTTTGAACTACTTACTGAAAGTCAACCACCAACGACCGACTGATTCCTGCACATGCACCGTACCTACTAGCTTGACGGGCCAATGCTGACGGCTGGGGGGCAGTGGATCAAATCAAGGAAAAACAATGTTCTATGAAGAACATTTCTGCAATATGGTATGATAAAACAAAACGAAGTTCAGATTCAATGGACTTTTATGATACCTGTGCCTTTACTGTAATATTACAGTGTTAAGCTGAAACTAATAATATGGGACCCTTGGGAGGGAACACTTTTTCCAGAATTCATTTAATTTTACAATAATTTCTGATGTGTAATTACACCAAATGGTGACAGAGAAACGATGGCGCAGTTCGTATTTACAGCTATGTACTTGTAATCCGGATGGGTCTACACACAGTCACCTGTCTGAGCAGAACGGTCAGTGTTGTCACCTGGTAAAAAGTTTTTCTGGACATAATAATAATCTACCCAGGCCTCTTGGTTACGTTCAAATATATGTTCAAAAGTGTTTGGGTTGAAAACAAAGTGCTCTCTTGCATAACCGTAACAAAACGACGTTGGTAGTGGCCATAATTGGCCAGTGGTTATGGCGTGAGCCATTATGGTTTCCATCTCCATGGTAATGACCCCTATACATTCCCATAATTCCCACATCATAGAGGTCATGTTTCCAGGCGTTATGACATACAGTGAAGGAAATAAGTACTTGACCTGCTACTGATTGTCCACTGACAAATAAATTATCGGTCTATAATTTTAATGGTAGGTTTATTTGAACAGTGAGAGACAGAATAAAAACAATATCCAGAAAAAAAATCTGAAATGTTATAAATTGATAAGCATTTTAATGAGGGAAATAAGTATTTGATCCCCTCAGAAAGATTTCTGTCTCCCAGGTGTATTTTAAACAGGTGTATTTAAAGAGCTGAGATTAGGATCACACTCTTAAAGGTGCTCCTAATCTCAGATTGTTCCCTATATAAAAGACTCCTGTCCACAGAAGCAATTAACTGGATTCCAAACTCCCCACCACGGACCAAGGAGCTGTCCGAGGAGGTCAGGGAATTTTTTTTTGGGACCTACACAAGTCTGGAATGGGCTACAAGACCATCGCCAAGCAGCTGGGTGAAAAGATGACCACAGTTGGTGTGATTATTCACAAATGGAAGAAACACAAAAGAGCTGTCAATCTTCCTTAGTCTGGGGCTAAATGCAAGATCTCCCCTCATGGAGTTGCAATGATCATGAGAACAGTGAGGAATTAGCACAACTACACAGGAGGATCTTGTCAATGATTTCAAGGCAGCTGGGACCAGACACAAAGAAAACAATTGGTAACACACGATGCCGTGAAGGACTGAATTCCTGCAGCGCCCGCAAGGCGACTACCGGTCAGAAGTTTGCCAATTAACATTTGAATGATTAGGAGCACTGAGTGAAAGTGTTGCGGTCAGATGAGACCAAAGTATAGCTTTTTGACATCAACTCAATGGGTTTAGAGGAAGAAGACCCCAAAAACAACATACCCACCATCAAACATGGAGGTGGAAACTTTATGGTTTAGGGGTGTGTTGTGGCAATTTCTTAACTAATGTATTTTGGAGACATGTTTGCTTATCTATTGCCTGGTATGTAACTCTGGTCTTTGGTTGTGACATGCATCAGTATTATTTCAGAGAATCGTTAGGTTCTCTGACCATCTGCTCAACTGGCTAAACCATTAAGGGTATCTGTCCTTTGTTCCATAGGAATGTGATTGTTGGGGGACGGTAGGGGCAGTTGGCCCTTTAGGTAAACACAACAGGGAACATTATGGTAGGAAGGATAAGATAGGGGGGATAACCCACCCACCTGTGTGACCTAAGATTGATGGGTGGCATCTTGCCACACCCCTTTTAACTATAATAAATACGAGCTGTACACGTAATTTACTTTAGAGGCTCCTAGAATGATTATTCTGTAAGCATTTGACGCGTCTCTCTATTTGCAAATAAACTGCTAATTGTGCCAAGAGAATTCTGTCTCTGTCTTACTCCTTTGAGTGTCTATCGATGAAATTTCCATCACAGGTGTTTTTCTGCGAAGGGGATAGGACAAATTTACCGCATCAAAGGGATGATGGATGGGGCCATGTACTCTCAAATCTTGGGAGAGAACATCCTTCCCTCAGCCAGGGCACTGAACATGGGTTGTGGATGGGTATTCCAACATGACAATGACCTAAAACACACAGCCAAGGCAACAAAGTAGTGGCTCAAGAAGAAGTGCCTCAAAGTGGTGTCTCCAAAACTTAATCCCATAGAAAATCTGAGGGAGCTAAAGGCTCGAGTTGCATCAGCCTCCAAACCTTCATGATAAAATCCATCCTGGGATGCGTGCAAACATGGTGGCCAACTACAAGAACCATCTGATCTTTGTGATCGCCATCAAAAGTTTTGCCACCTATTGCCAAATCATGTTTTGCAGAGGGGTCGAATACTTATTTCCCTCATTAAAATGCAAATCAATGTATAATATTTTTGCAGGCTCTGACCTGAAACCCAATTGAACCACACTCGATGAAGAGCACAATGGTAGAAGATGGTAAAGCTACTGGATCAAAGACCAGCAACTGTCTATTTAGATTTATATAGGACAACAATAAATTCTGCAAGTCATTGTGATCATTTGAGTGGAGAAATTTATTACATACCTTGTTTGAAAGAAAAAGTTGATTTAAAACCAAGCAATGGCCATATTTACCAATAAAACAAGTCTTTAACATAAAACAAATCTGTTCTAAAAGCAGTGCATTAAGACCAAGTGTGAACACATTCTAAAATTGCATTTAACTACAGACGTTTGGGTTGAGGTGGAGCCACACCCCCCCAGCTCCACCTTAACCTACACCAGGGCCTTTCCACATCTCATACCAGGTCCCCTTGCCTCAACCCAAACTAGGGTCCCCCAGCTCTACCTCTTACCAGGGCTCCTCCACAAACAACACTAAGGCCAGTCCACAACTTACTCAGTTCGGTCCGGTGGTTGCTGTGATAGCCGAGCAGGCAAAACATTGTTGAAACATGGTGGATTAACACTGGGGATTCTATGGAGCAACTGCACAATCCAGTCAAATGCTCTATTTTTACAGCCCATCAATGTTTAGATCACCTCAAAAAACAAAACAAAACCAAGGTATGCAAACACACAGCAAGTCTTGAACAATATACAGCACCTGCTGCGTTAATTAAATCATTAGAAACTGCAAAGATTGAACTGAACATTGGGGATGTGTACATATACATTGTGGACAATCCATCCCTGCCTTACACAGCTACTAAAATGAAAGCATACAAAGGACAGACCGCTATCTGTACATTCAATCAGGGTGGGTCAGTAATGTTTTGGAAGGCGAAGAAGAAATTCTTCATTGTCAAAGCAAAAAGTCCAGTGCAAATTAACAAATTACAGTTGTGGTGATGGGTTCTATGGGAGGTCAGCGTAACGTAGTGCAGCCCTTTTAACACAGAATCTTGTGACAAATGCAGGTAATAATGCTTTCCAAATGTCAGGGAAACCATTCCTATTGTTAAAATGACCCACCATTGACAGCCTGTGTTGCTATGGAGAAGGTTGGATCGGTGCAGTTTTCTGCTGTATTAACAGTGTTATTAACTTAGCTAACACTTCGTGTTTAACAAGAGTAGTTTAGCAAGCTCCACTAATGTTAGCTAAGCCATTGGAGTTGGTAGCAGCAGAGCAAATGAAAACAGATCATTCATTAATGATTACATGTAGATATGATTGCAAATACAACATGTGGTTAGCACAGCCAATGGAACTGCAACTATCTGGCATTGGTGATCGAGTTCGCAGGCAAAACAAACTCTCCTTCCATCGACAAGTGAGCATTCCCATACACCATAACAGCATGTGAAAGCCATCAATACAGGGGCCACTCATGTATAGGACGCTCTGAATCTAGGTATATATTCCAGCTCCTGCCAGTAACTTCGGCACAGCCGTTGACAAGGAGTGGAACAACATTCCACAGGCCGCAATCAACAACCTGATCAACAACATTCAAAAAAGACATTGTGTAGCCTTAAGCAAATGGTGGTCACAACTGATGCTGACTGGTTTTCTGTTCAACCCCCTACCATTTGGTGAGGCATCGGTCTTTTCAGTCACGCGACACCCATAGATAAGGACCTTATACATTTTTTTTTATTGAGTTATTGGATAGTTAAGCATGTTTCACTTCATTTGCAAACACATCCACATGACTGTGTGTCTTAGTGGTACCAACAGTAGAGAGGGAGGCTTTTCACACGGCAACAGAAGCGGGTGGCGTCTTGACTAATTCTGAATTCCACTTATGTATCAACTGAAAACATTTCTGGTGAGTCACTATGTTGAAACACCAATCACTACTGGAGATAAATGATGAAATGTTATCCTATAACAATGCGATACGAAGGTGTTGACCACACCGCAGTAGGCCTACTGCTTCAAACACGCTGTTTCATAACTAGCATGGGTATGTGGACAAATGTTTCTGTGAAGAGGGAAAAAGAGATTGCTAAAATGTCAGCAGAAAGAGTCTGTGACAGCATTGGTTCCATCTATGTGCCTTGAGATTTTAACAAAATGGTTGCATCTTGAACAAACTGCTATATTAAATTAAAATGATTTGTAATTACAAGATATTCCCATCAAATTAGTAATGCAAAGGAAATTAATTCTTCTTATGCTGCTCGTCAGGGAAAGTGCTGTCAAATCCAGCTCTACATTAAGTTGAAAATCTTAGCTTAATTGAAAAAAATTTACAAGATTTGTATGTGGTCAAGCACTACCAATGTTGATGTAATACTATTTTTGGTCACGGCTCAGTGAATCAGTTTTAGATAAGGATATATGCATCAATGGATATCATGTACAGTGGATATAAAGTCTACACATCAAATGCCAGGTGTTTGTGATGAATCATGTCAGAACTTTTTCCAACTATAATATAACCTATAACATGAACAATTCAATTGAAAAACAAACAATTCTTCGAGGGGGAGAAAGAAATGTGCACAAGTGTGCACACTGGTTGCATAAGTGTGCACACTCTTAAACTAATACTTTGTTCAAGCACCTTTTGATTATATTACAGCATTCAGTCTTTTTGGGTAGGAGTCTATTAGCATGGCACATCTCGGCCTCGCAATATTTCCCCACTCTTCTATGCAAAAGTGTTCCAAATCTGACAGACTGCAAGGACATCTCCTGTACACAGCCCTCTTCAGATCACCACACAGATGTTCAATTGGATTCAGGTCTAGGCTCTGGTTGGTCCATTCAAAGACGTAAATAAGGTGGGTTGTTACTTGCCTCCCTCAGCACCCAGTGACACTCTACCCTCTTTAGTTAGTCTTATATCATCTACCAATGACAAGGAAATGGTCCGTATTGTTGACTCTATTTCAAAGTAGTTATAGCCGGCGTCTGATGATTTCAATGCACATAATTCTTTACATTTCTTTCAAGTGGTCAATAGTCCTACTAGACCCAATCAAAAGTATCCTGAAAAACTTTAATAATAAGACAACATTCTCACCAATAAATACAAGCTTAATTATCTTCTTTGTCTTTCATTAAGATCAAACAAAAGTCTATTCACTTGAAAATCTGCCTCTGTGCTAAGATTTACAGACCTATTTCCAAACTCTCATAGTGAAAAACAAAAGATCCCTTGGGAATAAGCAACTGATGGATGTTTAACTTGTAAGAGATCTTATCAGTTCATCAATCTGGTTTTATATAAAACAGCATTATTACAATAGGACTAAATTAATGATTTTGTCTCTCTAGGCAAGTGGCACCATTGTGCAGCCTTCTGGATCAACATATCAAAGGCATTTGATAGGCTTGTAGGATCTGAGCATTAACAACTACAATATGAATGTATGGTTCATTAGAAGTGATTGTGTTTAGATGTTGAGAATAACAGAAAGTTAAGATTCGCCCTGTTGGGCTCTGGTAACCACAGGAATGTATGCATAGACCATTTGGTGTGGGGGTTAGTGTCTTGGCTTTGCTAGGTAAACACACCCCTCACGGTATTTAACAGCTTGTACCCCACATTCCAGTTGAGAGAGTAGAGATAGACTAAGAGAGTAGGGAAGAGTTTGAGCCTGTAACATCATGTGCTAATAGACTATCAATATGCTGCAATAAACAATTGAATTACTCTCTCCCTTGACAACCGAGTACGCAAGTTATTATTACT